>CM033687.1:1824460-2001434 GCA_019514585.1 Dendrobium officinale
ATAAGACTGCCTCATTTGAATAGAAAATCACCTTCCTGGTTGAAATGTTGTGGTATGACTTGAGCCGCGCTCAAACGACCGTGCCTCTTGGTATAAACGAGTTGAGTCAAGCTCTAGTCCCTCTTGACTTGAACTTGAGTTTTTAATCTATGATTTCAAGCCAACTCACGAACCAATTAATTTATCATGAAGGAGAGAAAATGATTGTAATTTAAGCAATTAATAAAATAAAATGAGAAAAAGAATGCAAAATTATAAGAAAAATGAATGATATAATCACTTAATATAAGAAAGTAAGATATAATTTTTAAATATTTTTTAAAAATTTATACATAATATCATGATATATTTTAAGTATAATTCAAGCGAGCCGGCTCACAAGCCAACGAGTAGAGTCGAGGTTAGCTCAAGCTTGACTCGTTAGCTCATAGAGTTTGGCTCACGAGCCATTTACCATTTATTGAACCAAGCCTAAATCAGCTTGACTCACTTGCATCTCTTATTGTGCCCTAGGACACAACATCTTTCATGCAACCCACTGGCACAAGGGTCTTTGCGGAGCGCACAGATGCATTTCTCGCATCGCACTATACAGCCTACAAAAAATAAAAAATTTTAAGTCATGCGTAAGAACCCGCCTACTCTCGAGAGCGAATACAATGATTCACGCAAGCCCAATAGATAGCCAAGGAAAAACATGGAACTTTAAGTAGTCAAATCTTGAAGAAATCTTCTCTTAAATCTAAGGCTTCATTTGTGACAGTTTTTTGTTGCTTTCTAAAACGACTTTTTAGTACAAAAATTTCTAATTCATGAAATTTTTGTACTAAAAAGATGTTTTAGAAAGAAACAAAAAAGCTGTCCCAAACAAAACCTAAATATAGCAACGGAGTTGAGAATTGCTAGCCTTCAACCAACATGAGGTTAATCCAGCTCTAGACCACGTTGTACCAAGACGACCCAAACCTACTACTTATTATCCCTTCCAAGCAAAGCCTTAGCTTAGATGTCATGACCCTGACATCAATCCCACTTTGCTCAAGGCTATTGCACCATGCATAGATAGCTTTTCCGCTCAAATTTTGAATAACTCCTTCAAATTAATTCTTCCAACGCTAATCTCTCTCTTCTAAACCTTCTAAGATCCAAAGTGTAACAAAGAGTCCCACAAGTCTCAGCTGGCATGGTTTAAAAGCCCAACATGAACCAATTCTGAGAGTAGAAGCAATTTTTTAGCAGCAGGAGTATATGGAGCTATTGCAAGGTTGTTCTATCCTTCTTATTTTATCTGACTATTCCTATATTATGAAGAATTTAAGAATTTCTCTAATGATTTCTAATTCAAATCTCATTGAGCAGAAAATGAACAGCTCGATCTCGATCAGACTATTCAAAACAAGGCAATGTCGCATTATATCCGTTTGGTTTGGCTGTTTACTGCTTCAACTTCACTTATTTAGATGCAATATCAATGAGATTAGAACCTAGCATATATATATATATGTATTTATACTTCTCTTCATAAAAGATGTATTATTACTTTTCTCTGAGGTGAAAATAATTTATTCTGCAACGAGTAATTGATGGAATTGCTGTTAATTAGGGAAACTTATTTAAAAAACTGGTCCCCGAAGAAGAAAGAAATATATGGATTGAGCTCGAGAATGAGATAGAGAAGAACTGGGAAGAGGAGATCAAAGATGGAATTCGACGACAAGCTCTCCAACTTCACAAGCTGTATCAACAAAGAGCAGAAGGCATCAGAAAAACTACTTCAGCTGCAGAAATCAACAGAACCAATTATAGATCAAGCAAAAAAGTCAGTACAGATATAACAATAAGCATTAGAACAGGGGGAGGTTGCAGTATCCAAATACTTGAACAGAAAATTGACGACATTCATAAGGGAAGGCCGCAGAGTTCAAGATCGGAAACAAAAGAAGGCCGACCGATCTACACAGGAAAAAATTTTGATTGGTCACAAACTCTGCGTTCGGCTTCAAACAAAGTCATGGCTTTCAATGGTAGAAAGAATGCTCTAAGAAATGCTGAATATGAGTGGAAATTCTGAATGGTAAAGAAAGAACAAGCCTGAAGAGCCGGCATCAGATTAAGGCTAAAAGTTTTCATGTCATAATGGGTTTAACAGCATGTGTGTTAATGTGTGAGAGTGAGGGTGCAAATTCATCAGATTTTATAAGTTAGTGCAAACAGTTTTTTTTTTTTTTTTTTAATTGAAAAATATGAAGGATAAAACCACATTTTTCAAAAAAAATAAACAAAAGTCCCTGGAAGCCACAACGGATTTCCGCAGTCCAGTGGGATGGATGGAAAAGAGAAGTTTCATGCCATGATGATTCTATTTTGTTCTTTGTTGCAGCCATATGTATAGGTATTCCAATTTCATATATCTATCATACTTCACTAATTAGACAGCAAATATACATATAGGAACTTAATTGAAATTACTCAACAACTTTTTATAGAAACTTAAAATAGCTGATATTTTGGTAATGTCATCAAGTCCTAAGAACTTAAGTTAATAATATTATTGGCACAAAACAGGAAAATACATTAAGTGGATAAAAGTTACAGGGTACTTACTACTTACTGCTCTTAAAAGAGAACAGGGAAACCACCATCTCCTGTCTTTGCTTTTGCACTACAAACATGTTTGCTATAGCAGGGCTTGGAACCACAGATGCGGAAATGATAAAATAGACCATGTCAAGTCTATGATGCACCTTCATTCAAGTGCATAATCATGATCCAAAGACGCACTAAAAGGAGTACTTTGCAGTTCAGATGCCAAAAATAAATAAAAAGAGCAAACTATTACTTTTTGCAAGAAATTATAATAGTACTAATCTTATGTAAAACATCAACACATTTCATTATATCCTAAAATGGTACAAGCAAATTGTGAAGCATGGGCTACCAACATGAAGGACCAACCTACAATCATTATAGTCTTCCAAAGAAAAAGAAGATCTCCAAAATAGTCAAGCTTTGTAACATAATTAAGTGATCTACAAATATGTAATAAAGCTTTACTTTATTTTGTTCTTTTAAGCGAGGTAGACAAAGTCTGCCTATTTTTATTAAGGTGTGTATTAAGCAGAACAAGTCTATCTTATCAACTTGGTCTGTACAAGTTGTAAAAATAGCACCTATTGTAATCAAATAAGCATGAATGAAAATTTCTGATTTCCTCTCTTCTCTTTCTCTTGAGAGTCTACACCTACTCTAAAGGTGCCCCACTTCTTGGCCTCCAAGAAGCATATCATCATACAACTTCGACAAGATACAGGAAAGTGGAGAACTGCTGCTCGAGTTATGCTATTTTGTTAAAATTTTAATCAAAAGTGAAGGTCTTCAACATCTACAATGCATTGTGGGTGATTCTGGTTCGGATGGGTCTTATGCTAAGATGCCTCTTCTCCCAGCAAAACTTTGGCTGGCCTGGATAATATTTTTCTATGCTGTTGAACTTGATTCTGCGGCAGGACTACGTGTTTTCATTTCTTCTAGATTTTGGTGCCTCTTGGGTTTTTCATGAAGAGAAGTATAATGTTGCTATTATCTATAGCTCAGGTTCCCTTTTTTTTTTTTTTCTGCTGTTCCTATCTGAGGATATGGTTTTGGAGGTGATTTTTGTAACCCTCACTCCTTTAGGCAGTCTTTTCATGCCTGAGTCTCCTAACTTAGATCAATCCCTAAACATCAGTGATGGGGACATCAAATTTCGACACGTGTACCATCGCCGGAGACGCCGATCGACGGCCATGATTCAGAGTCTTTATTTTTGATGTTTTATTTTATTCATGTCATTTATATTTCATGTTTTTCCTTTTGTACCCCTATGAGGGAATTAGTGCTTGTTGTAGCCCAAGGGCAATGTCGTCTTTATGTTTTTATTTCCGGATAGCCTATATAAAGGCTTTGTCATTGTATTTTATGGATTATTGATGAATGAAAATTTTCTACTATTATGTTCTCTTTGGGGTACAAAAGGAGTCAATAATGCCTATAGAAAGGAGTCAATAATGCTTATATTCAAATCATTAAAGATATGTATGAATGAGCTATTACTTGTGTTCAAACACAAGGTGGATTGACCAAGTATTTCCCTATTTCGGTTGGGTTACATCAAGGATCAGCCTTAAGCCCATATCTTTTTGCTTTAGTCATGGATGTTCTCACTAGACATTTGCAAGAGGATGTACCTTGGTGTATGCTTTTTGCTGATGATATTCTTCTTATTGATAAGACTAGAGAGAGAGTTGAAGGTAAACTTGAATTATGGAGGTCAACCTTAGAGTTTAAAGGTTTTCTCTTGAGTAGATCTAAAACAGAATATATGGAGTGTAATTTTAGTAGTAATAGACCTAGTGAGGGGATTGTGACTTTGGGCGATCAAGTCATTAATAAGAGTACACGTTTTAGATATCTTGGATCTATTATTCAGAGTGATGGTGAAATAGATGGGGATATTATCAGTAGATAGAGAGGCCTGCAATGCTTTATGGTGCCAAATGTTGGTCATTAAAAGAGAAGCATAAAACTAAGTTAAGTGGTGGCTGAGATGAGGATGCTCAGGTGGATGAGTGGCTTTACCCTTAGAGATAAGATAGAAATGAGCATATAGAAAAGGTTGGAGATCCAGTAGAAGATAAGAGAGAGTCGCCTTAGATGGTTTGGTCACATAAAACGGCGGCCTTCCGATGACCCGGTTAGGAGAGTAGAGGTATTAGATTTGACTTATGTTAAGAAAGGTAGGGGTAAACCTAAAAAGACTTGGTTAGAAAATATTAGGAATGACCTTTCTTTATTAGATTTAAATGAAAGTTTGACTTTTAATAGGACACAATGGAGAAAAAGGATTCATGTAGCCGAACCCACGTTGTGGGATAAAGGCTTGATGTTGTTGTTGTTGTTGTATGTTCTCTTTGTGAGTTCAAGAAGATCTCTTGGTGAGTTCTTTGCATGAGATCTCTTTGTGAGTTCTCTTGGTATTTACATCCATAGCTCTTCTCCTCATCCACAAAATACCACAATCCATACCCACGATTTTGGAAGAAGTAGACCCTCTCCACTTTTGCCATCTCCTTGGGATCCCCACCCGTCAGCCACCCTAATCCCGCCGGCCGGCCGGCCACCTTGCCGCCGGCTCCTCCCCACCTTCCTCCCTCGCCACCACCTCCCCACATCTCCCTCTCCAACCCCTCATTGAAATTTGAATTTCAAATTTCAATTTCTTTACAAATTTGGAAATTCTATTTATGGAAAGTTTTTGAATAAATCCAAAATTAAAATTAAATTGGTTTGAATTTTATTTCAGATTTTCCTAGTCATCTTTTATTTTTGGAAACCTTTCCCCCTGTCTCCCTAACTCCCTCTCTCTCTAGTAATGCCGCCGGCCCCCTCCTAGGTGGAATTCCCATTAATTAGGTAATTAACTCCCCCCTTATTTGAAATCCTAATTAAGCCCAAATATCCTTTCCCTCCAATTACATCAAAAACTGAAACTAATTTCAGTTTTCAAATCCTCCTTCCCCTCTCTCTCTACCGCCGGCTCCCCTTATGGCTCCATTCAATTAAAATTTCTTTAATGCCTTAATTGCCTCTTAATTGGAAAATTAAATCTCAAATTTTCCCTCCCAATTCTCTTAAACTGAAATTATTTTCAATTTTCAAACAAAACCCTCACCCTCTCACCCTAGCTCTACCGCCGGCCTCCCATCACCTCTACAACCCGCCGACCCCCTCTCCCTCCCATTGGAGAGCTTCTTGTGGAGACCACCCATCTTCACCTCCATGTCGCATGGCGGATCCTGAGCTAGAATGGGGGCTTGTGTTCGATGCCCACGGTAATCTCGACGTCCTACAATCGCCGTTCTTTGACGCGGGATTTGAATCCGACGAAGATACCGTGGGAGATTACTTGGATCGGATCCTCCCGACCCTCATCCAAGTCATTGATAGACAACGTCCGGACTACGAGTGGACCATCGACAGCCGACCTTCCACGCCACCTCCACATCCTACGCCTTCCTATCCTTCACTACGGATCTCCAGCACCGTCTACCTTGGAGTGGTTTCATCCCTTGTGTGGTTCTTCTTCTTCCGACAACCCTAGAAGTAGACAAATGAGCGTAGCCTCAAGGTGAGACAATCGCTTTGTTAACCGCAGGATTCTAGTTGGCTTTTCATTGGCTTTACTATTTATTGCCGTCGTTATTTTATAGATCTTGCTAATTTAGCGGTAATAACTTGCCTAGACTTGGTTAAAATTCTAAGATTTTTTTTTTGAAATATCACTTAAGAAAAGCGTCAAGATTGAACTTTCATTATTTTAACAACTTTTATTCAATTTTCTGAGATTCAATTCCTGGTATCACATCAATCAGCTACTAAAAAGGAAAAACAAACTATTTTTCATTCCTTTAATAAACTTCAGAGTTGGCAATAATGTCTGGAGAGACAGATAAGACAGGAATGACCTCATAGTTTAACAACATTCAAAGGTGCAGCAGATGACCCTTGAAGACAACTTAAAGTAAGCACGATAGATAAAATATAAACAAATAAAAAAAGGAAAGAAAGAAATCGTAATTCCAGAAATACATAATCACATTGATATGAAGAGCACAGTACTGATGCCACTTTAGCATTTGAAAACGCCAATCTGACGCAACTTTTTGGGATTACTCCACAACAATGTGCAAAAAAGAAGACTAATTGTCCAAAGGTCAAAGCTGAACAATGATTTCATCATCAATCACCATAGAATTCAATCTGCATAACTTTCTGCCAAAATTCCATCATTAACGCTGAAAGTTGCGGAGACCTTGTAAAGCTTCATGTAGAAGCTTTAGACCACTATCATAGATAACAAAACCACTGGACCAGAATTCATGATAGTCAATGGGCACAATTTCGATTTACAGCTGGCTTTACTTAGCTTGTTAAAGGAATGACAAACCTCAGCGAGTGCAAAGTAATCAGCACCTCTTCTCAAGTTACAAGCTAAAGCTGCTGTATTTTACTAAGTATTTTTTAAAGGAATGGTCAATCATATTCTTAGCAGGGAGAAAAATGAACAGGGTATAGAAGTATAAAATATACATGAGAAATGTTTAATAATACATAGAACTTAGATAACAAGTCATGTTGCCCTCTCCTTAGGCTGGTTAGTTGAAGACTTTGTCACCCATTAGGAGATCTAAGGTTCAAAGATAGGTATAAGCGTGTGCGTGTGTGATTTATGCCTTCGCTCTTTATGGTGCTTGAATGGAAGCATAAAGAAGGTGGTTAATACAGTTACATTCTCTTCCACTGTAGGAGTCAGATCTCTAATATGATGTAGGGCACAGGGATAGCTGTCAGATCAGATTCAAACACCTTCAAGTTTGGCATCTTCATAAGCATTACTGACCAATAAAAAATAATGAGAAGTTCAGCTTTCTTTTGGGCCAGATTCCAAAAGAATGTAGAAGTAATCAAGAAAATAGATGTTTATATTTGCTGAACGAGGGCAAATCAGCCTCCTTTATGCATTTAGTTCAGACATGACCACATGTGCACAACTATAGTTAAGCTGTCAAGACTGATGTACCGATCATCAATCATAAGGCCAAAAAAGTGGCAACTCTATTGAAGACATAAAATTTACACAACTCTCCTTGGCCTATTAGTTGAAAGCTTAGGCTTCCAACTAAGAGGTTCAAGGTTCGAGTCCTTGTGTATGCGTTGTGTGTGTGAGTTTGCCTTAAATGGCCTAAATGTCCCAAAAAAAAAAACAAAAAAAAAAGACATAAAATTTTAAGATGTCAGAATGTCAAGGTGAAAAGCTATGATGGTGAATGGTAGGATAAGAAAAGGCTTGCAAGACAAGAGGAACATATTACTCAACAGTTACAAAACAATAGTTATAATATTATAAATTATAACAATACGTATAATCTGTTATAATTCAAATAAGTATAATCATACAAAATTCAGTTTCTAGTTGAGCTCATATTGTATAGTTCTAATTTCAATGGGTGGGAAATTCTGGCATTTTTTAATCTTTATTTTCTCAAGTTTAAAATAAATAAAATGCAATTTCAACCAAATAAACTTGAAAATTCAGTTAAGTTATGTGCACTACACATACAAAGTTTATAAGTTATAACCTTAAACTATTCATTTTAGAAGAAAAATTCATCTTTTTATTTTCCAAAAGTGAATGAAATTTTAATTGAAGGATGAAAAAAAAGATTGGTCTGGTCAACCCACCTCACATGCACAGGCAAATAGTCACTCACGCAAGTTGCCTGATGGGGATTCTTGGAAACAAAATTGCTATGTGCTACGACAAGCAAGTTAGAAAATTAGTTGGTGCTTTTTATTTCTATATTATAATTTTCTATGTCGTGATTTCTACATGTTATTTCAGGTTTATTTAAAACATACATACGATGATGATTCCTATTATGATAGCTATGTGTTACAAGTAACATTGGACCGATCCAGTTCTACACCCAGCGGTTCAGAGCCGGGCGGAACCCGCCGATCGCAGAAACGGCGGACGAAGGGAGCGGGCTAGGCGGATTTTGAGCGTTTCTTTGGAGGGAATTTGTTAGGCGGACAAGAGCTGAACCGGCCCAGCCGGTTCAGCAAACATATAGGAGGCGGAGGTATTCCGCCTCCTCTACTTTGGCCAGCCCACAAGTGGGCCCCACTTGCTAACATCATTTGAAAATTCAAAGAGGAAGGGGCGGCTAGGCTTTAGGAGGGAAAACCAATTAGGAAATTTATTGTATTAAGAAGGATGAGTGAGATTAGGGATTTTCATGTTTTGATTGATTGCAATTAGGGTTTTCTTGGAGGCTTGGGCTCTAGAACGAATTCTAGAGATTGGGAGAGTGCGATCCTCCTCTCGAATAGAGGATCCTTGTATCTTTGCTATTTTCCTTGCATCTACTAGTAAAATACAAGTTGTTTCTCCATTTTTCTCTCAGATTTTCCCTGTTTTTCCACTGTTTTTGCTGTTTTTCTTGCTGTGAACAGCAGTTTTGCATTGAGATTTGCTGTAGAAGCGAATAGGAATTTCAAGTATTTCCTATCAAATTGGTATCAGAGCAAGTCTTGGGACCGTTTGTGGGCTGTTTGGGCAAATTTCAGCTGCTGTTTTTTGTCCGAAAAAGGTGAAAGTTGCTGCTTTTGTTGTCGAAATTCCAGATTTTGTGATTCTACAAAGTTCGGATTGTAATGGCGGCAAAGAAGGTGGATGCCTTGGAGGAAAGAATTGAAGGAGAGATGAATCAGATCAAAATGACAGTGGAAGAAAGGATTTCATCCATGGAGGGGCAAGTTGCCGATATCCGGGAGATGATGAAAAAAGTGTTAGAAATGCAAAATCAAACGGCGGCTTCCGTGGCAAAAAGGGGAGGAGGAAGAAGTACGAATTCTGAAATTCGTATGGAGGAGGATGAGGTTGAGATCATGGAAGGTGAAGGAAGAAGACCCCATCTGGAGCCTGTCCAGAGGGAAGAGAGAGGAGGGGGTTATGGGGAGCGCCAAGAAGGGTACTATGGCCGCCGTGGTGCTGATTTTGGCGGAAACAGAGAGGAATTTCAGCGTCGAGGGGCTGATTTTGAAGAAAGAAGGGGGGATTTCGAAAGGGGTATGGGCTATGGCAGGACAAGGGAAGAAGGGGAAACGTGGGGAGGACCTAACACTTGGGAGATGGGAAACTACGGAAGGAACAGGGGCAATGGAGGCGACCAGAAGGTGAGGAAGCTGAAGATGCCCATCTTCGAAGGAGAAGATGCGTATGGGTGGATCTACAAGGTGGAGCGATACTTCGCCGTCAATGGGCTGACGGAAGAGGAGAAGCTGACGGCAGCAGGCTTGTGCTTGGAAGGAAAGGCCCTGTCGTGGTATCAGTGGAGAGATCAGAGGAGGCCTATCAGAAAACTGGAGAGAATTCAAGGAATGCATCATAGAACGTTTCCAAACCGATCGGGGAGGAGATTTTTATGAGCAGTTCTTTGCTCTGACACAGGAGGGATCAGTAGCAGACTACCGGGAACGATTCGAGCACTTGGCCAGCAGGGTGGAGAGACTCTCCGACACAGTTTTGGAGGGGAATTTCATGAAGGGGTTTAAGGCGGAGATCCGAGCGGCAGTGAAGTTCTGATGCCCCGTGATTTGGGGGAGGCCATGAAGTTGGCCCAGCTGGTGGAGAATCAGAAGAATCTGGAGAGGGGAGCTCGGAGTAGCAGCACAGGTGGGACTTACAGGATGACGACCACCCACCTAGCACCAAAAGTTCCTCCAATAGGAGGGAGTCGAGAGGTCGTCAGGGGGAAGACAGAGGGAGGTGGAAGTGGCGGAAACTTCAAACGGCTGACAGAGAAAGAGATGCAGGAGAAGAGGGCTAAGGGGTTGTGTTTCCGCTGCGATGAGAAGTACACACCAGGGCATCGGTGCAAGGACCGAACTCTTCAGGTTCTCACCGTCTGCGATGACGAGGAAACTGAGGAAGGAGGTGAGCTAGAGACAGAGGAGGAGATGGAGGAGAAGCTACACTTGGATCTGGCAGAGGTTTCCCTGAACTCAGTGGTGGGATTCACTACAAATCACACCATGAAGGTGAGGGGAGAGATAGAGGATAGGGAGGTGGTGGTGTTGATTGATAGTGGGGCGACTCACAACTTCATTTCCACACAGATCGTTGATCAACTGGGAGTGAGATTGGTGGACACTGGCTGTTACGGAGTGATGATGGGCACAGGGAAGATGGAGAGAGGTCAAGGGATTTGCAGAGGAGTGCGGCTGATGATCCAGGGGATACAAATAAGGGAAGATTTCCTTCCGTTGGAGCTTGGGAGTACAGATGTCATCTTGGGCATGAAATGGCTGCAAACTTTGGGGGACACCAAGGTGAATTGGGGAGCACTCACGATGGAGCTGACGGTCGAGGGAAAGAAGGTGGTAATCAAAGGAGATGCGGGACTTTCCAAATCCCTAGTCTCTCTTAAAACTATGGTGAGGGACATTCAGTCAGCAGGCGGAGGGTATTTAGTGGAGCTGCACAGCTTGGAGGGAGCGAGATTGGAGGGAGGAGGGGACATCCCTCTCTCCATTCAGCCTTTGATACAGCAGTTTCAAGAGGTTTTTCAGCCACCTCAGGGGTTACCGCCGCAGCGAGAGAGGGAGCATGCCATTGTTTTGAAGGAGGGGGTATCACCCATCAGCGTACGGCCGTATCGCTACCCTCAGTTCCAGAAGGATGAGATTGAACGGTTGATTAGAGAAATGTTAGAGGCAGAAATCATCAGACCTAGTATCAGCCCATTCTCTAGTCCCGTCCTGTTGGTAAAGAAGAAGGATGGTAGCTGGCGGTTCTGTGTGGACTACAGAGCACTCAACAAGGAGACTGTCCCGGACAAGTTTCCTATACCCGTCATCGACGAGCTCTTAGATGAATTGAGCGGGACTGTGATTTTTAGCAAGATAGACTTGAAGTCAGGCTACCATCAGATCCGGATGAAGAGGGAGGATGTACCCAAGACGGCTTTCAGAACTCATGACGGCCATTATGAGTTCTTGGTAATGCCTTTTGGTCTCACCAACGCTCCAGCGACTTTCCAGGCCCTGATGAATAGGGTTTTCAAACCTTATCTCAGACAGTTTGTGTTAGTGTTCTTTGATGATATTCTGATCTACAGTAGGACGGAGGAGGAACACTGGGAGCACTTAAAAAAGGTGTTAGAGGTACTGCAGGAGCACCAGTTGAGGGCTAATTTAAAGAAATGTTGCTTTGCACAAACTAGTGTAGAGTACTTGGGACATGTGGTTTCAAAAGAAGGGGTGGCAGCAGATCAGTCCAAAATTGAAGCAATGCTAAGGTGGCCAGTACCTAAAAACCTGAAGGAGCTGAGGGGATTCCTAGGACTGACAGGTTACTACAGAAGGTTCGTAAAGGGGTACAGTTCTATAGCATGGTCGCTTACTGAGCAGTTGAAGAAGGACGGTTTCCTATGGGGGGAGGCAGCCACATCAGCATTTGAGAACTTGAAGAAGGCGATGACTACGGTGCCGGTCTTAGCTTTGCCAGATTTCACTCAGACCTTCATTGTGGAGACTGATGCATCCGGGTACGGACTTGGTGCAGTGCTGATGCAGAGTCGGAGGCCTATTGCCTATTTCAGCCAGGTATTGACTGCTAGAGCCCGGCTGAAATCAGTTTATGAGAGGGAGTTAATGGCCATCGTGTTGGCCATCCAGAAGTGGCGGCCCTACCTGCTGGGGAGACATTTTATTGTCAGGACAGATCAGAGGAGCCTGAAATACCTGTTGGAGCAGAGGATGGTGACAGAGGAGCATCAAAGGTGGCTGTCCAAGTTGTTAGGGTATGATTTTGAGATCCAGTATAGGCCAGGAGTGGAGAACAAGGCGGCAGATGCCCTGTCCAGATGTATGGGAGAGCTGCAAGCAGTGGCCCTATCCGTTCCTTTGATGCTTGACTGGGAGGCCATCAAAGAAGAAAGGTCTAGAGATGAAGATTTGGGAAGGATCAGGTCAGAATTACTAAAAAAAAGGGGTAGTCGCCCAGGGTACTCATTGGAGGGAGACAGACTGCTGTATCAAGGGATTTGTGATGCCCCGATCCTCGATCTACATCCCAAAATTACTCCAAGAATTTCATGGGAGCGCAGTTGGGGGCCACTCAGGAGTGCAAAAGACCTACAGGAGACTGGCGGTTTAGCTTTACTGGAAGGGGATGCATAAAGATGTAGAGGAGAAGGTGGCAAGGTGCGAAATCTGTCAGAGGAATAAATATCTGGCAATGTCGCCAGGGGGACTACTACAGTCGTTGGCATTACCAGGACAGGTATGGGAGGAGATATCCATGGACTTCATAGATGGGCTGCCCCGTTCAGAAGGCTTCACAGTGATCTTGGTGGTGGTAGATAGATTGAGCAAGTACGCTCATTTCATTCCCCTCCGACATCCATACACCGCAGTGACAGTAGCTTCAGCATTCATCAGGGAGGTGGTCAGATTGCATGGGATACCAGAGGCAATCGTGTCAGACAGAGATAAGGTGTTCCTTAGTCATTTCTGGAGGGAATTGTTCAAGTTGCAGGGAACAATTCCTAAAAAAGAGCACCGCCTACCACCCACAGACAGACAGATGGCCAAACGGAGGTGGTCAATAGGAGCTTGGAGACCTACTTGAGATGCTTTGTGTCGGAGACGCCCAAGCTGTGGGCTAAGTGGCTATCATGGGCGGAGTACTGGTACAACACCTCTTTTCACTCGGCTGCATAGATGACTCCATTCAAAGTGTTGTACGGAAGGGACCCTCCTCACTTGGTGCATTTTGGGAGTAGTAGTACTCTCGTCTCTTCAGTAGAGGAGTACTTGGAGGAGAGGGATAAAGTACTGGAAGAATTGAAGAGACATTTACTGAGAGCTCAACAGATTATGAAGCGGCAAGCGGACGGACATAGGAGGGACATCCAGTTCGTAGTGGGGGAGAAAGTGTATTTGAAGCTCTGACCGTATAGACAGAAGACAGTCGCCAACAGGAGGAATGAGAAGCTGGCTCCACGGTACTTTGGGCCTTATGAAGTGTTGGAGAAGATAGGAGCAGTTGCATATCGACTGAAGCTACCACCAACGGCGACCATACATCCAGTCTTTCATGTATCACAGTTGAGGAAGGCCATTGGCGATTATACAGCCAACCCCGAGCTACCAGCGACACTGACGGAGGATTTAGAGGTGGGTTTGGAACCCTTAGAACTGATGGGGGTTCGCCAGAAAGAAGAGGGAACTAAGGAAGTGTTGATCAAGTGGAAGAACCTTCCAGACTACGATGCCACGTGGGAGCCATACGAGAGGATGAAACATCAATTTCCTGATTTTCACCTTGAGGACAAGGTGATTCTTTGGGAGGGCGGTATTGTTAGGCGGACAAGAGCTGAACCGGCCCAGCCGGTTCAGCAAACATATAGGAGGCGGAGGTATTCCGCCTCCTCTACTTTGGCCAGCCCACAAGTGGGCCCCACTTGCTAGCATCATTTGAAAATTCAAAGAGGAAGGGGCGGCTAGGCTTTAGGAGGGAAAACCAATTAGGAAATTTATTGTATTAAGAAGGATGAGTGAGATTAGGGATTTTCATGTTTTGATTGATTGCAATTAGGGTTTTCTTGGAGGCTTGGGCTCTAGAACGAATTCTAGAGATTGGGAGAGTGCGATCCTCCTCTCGAATAGAGGATCCTTGTATCTTTGCTATTTTCCTTGCATCTACTTGCATCTACTAGTAAAATACAAGTTTTTGCTGTTTTTCTTGCTGTGAACAGCAGTTTTGCATTGAGATTTGCTAAAGGTTGGAGGGGAAATTCACCGCGATGGAAGAAATGATGAAGAAATTATTTGATATGAAGACCAATCCGGCGACATCGGATGTAAGAGAGACCACCAACGACCGTGGCATGGGAGGAAATCCGAACCCTTTGCGGGGGAGGAGAAATTCGGAGGTGGAGATCCTGGAGGAGGAAAACGACATGCCCCCTCTAGAACCGCTTTCTAGAGAGGAAATGAGTAGGGGACACGACCAACTGGAGGCTGATTTGGTCGGAAGGAAGGAAGAACTCAATCGCCGAGGTGCTTAATTGGAAAAAATCCAGCGTCGAGGTGCTGAATTTGAAGGGGGAAGGGAAGAAATTCATCGCCGAGGTGCTGAATTCGAAAGGATTCAGCGTCGAGGGGATAATTTTGAAGGAAGAAGGCAGGAACGTCATTGTCGAGGTGCTGAATTTGAAGGAATTCAGCGTCGAGGTGATGATTTCGAAGGAAGAAGAGGTGAGTATGAAGAGGGATTCGAATATAATCGTTGGAGGGATGATCGGGACACTTGGGGGACTCTTCCCTTTCGAGGAATGGGAGGTTATGGAGGGTACCGAGGAAACGGAGGAGACCCACGGGTGAGGAAGCTAAAAATGCCTGTCTTTGAGGGCGAAGATGGCCATGGCTGGATCTACAAAGTCGAGCATTACTTCGCTGTCAACGGGTTGATAGAGGATGAAAAATTGACAGCGGCGGGTCTGTGTCTGGAAGGGAAAGCTCTGGCATGGTATCAGTGGCGTGATAGGAGGGAGTCCATCCGGAACTAGAGAGAGTTCAAGGATTGCTTATTAGAACGTTTCCAAACCGACGGGGGAGGAGACTTCTATGAGCAACTCTTTGCCTTGACTCAAGAAGGAACTGTGGCAGATTATCGGGATCGGTTTGAGTACTTGGCTAGCAGATTAGATCATATTTCAGAGTCAGCCTTAGAAGGGAACTTCATGAAGGGGTTGAAACCAGAGATCCGAACAACAGTCAGGGTACTGGAGCCGAGGAACCTAGGAAAGGCTATGGAGCTGGCGCAGTTGATAGAAGATCAGAAGAAAGCAGAAAGATGGGCTCGAGAAAACTGCTCAGGAGGCTCTTACAGGACGACGATCACTCTTCTAGCACCCAAGGGGCCTGCATCAGGCAACAATATTGAGACCACCCGGGAGAAGCCAGTAGGAGGAGGGAGTGGGAAAAATTTCAAGAGGCTGACAGAGAAGGAGATGCAAGATAAGAGGACAAAGGGGTTGTGCTTCAGATGTGATGAGAAGTACATGCCAGGGCATAGGTGCAAGGACCGAACTCTTCAGGTTCTCCTTGTCTGTGAAGACGAGGAGGGAGGTGGGAGAAGATCTGGAGAGGAGGAGGAGAAGTTGCACCTGGACGTGGCAGAAGTCTCTCTGAACTCAGTAGTGGGATTCACTCCGAGTCACACTATGAAAGTGAAAGGAGAGATAGCTGATCGTGAGGTGGTGGTGCTAATTGATAGTGGGGCTACCCACAAATTCATTTCCACTTAGGTCGTCAACCAACTAGGAGTGAAATTGGTGGACACCGGTTGTTATGGGGTGATGATGGATACATGGAAGGTGGAGAAAGGCCAGGGAATCTGTAAAGGAGTGGTGTTGACCATCCAAGGGATTCAAGTAAGGGAGGACTTCCTCCCACTAGAGTTAGGAAGCAATGATGTCATCTTGGGAATGAAATAGTTACAAATCTTGGGGGAAACCAAGGACAATTGGGGAGCACTCACGATGGAATTAATGGTGGATGGGAGAAAGATGGTTATAAGGGGAGATGCAGGGCTATCCAAAGCCATGAAATCACTTAAGATCATGGTTAGTGACATACAAGTGGTGGGGGAAGATTATTTGGTGAGACTACACAAGCTGGATGTGATCAGCATGGAGGAGGAAGGGAATGTTTCTCTTTCAGTGCAACCCTCGAGTCAACAATTTGATAAGGATTTTCAGCCACATCAAGGATGGCCACCTCCACGGGAACACGAGTATATCTCCACCTTGAGGACAAGGTGGATTTTTGGGAGGGAAGTATTGTTAGACCGGTTCAGTCGGTCCGCACGGGACCGGCAAAGTCGCGTAATACGCGAAATCTCCGCAGGAGGTGGAGATCGGGCGGGCCGTCCGCTTAAGAAGAGCATTTTATGAAGCGTTTTTGACTGTTTTGAGAGGGAAATTTGAATGTAGGGACTGTTTAGGGATTTCCTTTTGATTTGTATGCATTAAATAGTAGATTTTCATAGGGTTTGATCATCTTGAATTTGGCTGAAATTTGAGATCTCTTAGATTTAGGTTTTCTTTGGGCTCTAGCGGCGTCTAGAGATTTGGGAGAGATCGATCCTCCTCTCGAATTGAGGATCAATTGTATTTTTGCTGTTTTATTCATCTACTAGTGAAATACAAATTGTACTTTGAGTTTTCCTACAGTTTTCCTCTAATTCCCCACTGTTTTCTGCTGTTTTCCTGCTGTGGACAGCCATTTGGCTGCTGTTTGTTCGCCGATTTCGGTTAGGTTTGCTTGTGAACTCAAGTATTACCTTAGGGTTACTTGCGAACTCAAGTATTTCCTATCAAATTAGCTTAATTTTATTTATTATTAAGGTTATGTATGACATTGGTCACTATTAGAGATATGGCCTAGTTTGGTTTAGGACCTGATTTGATTTTTCATAGGTAATGAAAATCCAATTCCCGTAATTTGATGAAATTATTAATACTATTGATGGACCGGCTGAGCATTTGAGCCCCACTAGGGTGGACAGCGAGCAAGGAGAGAGGGGGTCAAAAGGGGATTAATTACTTCTCATAGAATATCAAAATTGGGAGAAAATTAGTAATGTTTATTTAAGAAAAAAAAAGATGGCTGATTTGACTGTGAGGGAATTATGAATTGTTTGCTTAGAGAAAAGAGGGCTGATTTGATTGGGAGGAAATTAGAAATTATTATTTTGGGAAAGAGGGAAGATTTAATTGTGAGGAAATTATGAAAGTTTACTTTGAGAAGGAGAGCTGAATTGAATTCAAATTTGTGAGGGAATTATGAGAGCTTATTTAGGGCTAATTATGTTGTTTTATTTTCATGATATGATTGTGTTTGTTGTAGTTTTTCTTTGGAGTTGTTCCTAGTAGTGCCTACGGTGTGTGGAGAGCCTATTTATCTCTCGAATAGTAGACCAACCTATATCTTGGTTTGTTGTGCCTTTATCAAAGAGAATTAGCTCATAATCTCTTCTTTTCTTGCGTATTTCTGCTATATTTTTTTTCCTTCTGTATTGCTATTTTTTTGCAGTGAGGAGATTGGAATCCTATCAAATTCGTATCAAAGCACCTTTTTTTGGGGCCTTTGGTGGCTATGAAGATTAATGCGTTGGATGAGAGGCTAGTTGGGGCCAATAGAAAACTGAAATCTAAATTCGAAGCGAGTTTCAACAATTGAGGGCAAACTTTCGAATATAGATATGATGAAAAGGATGTTAGAGCTTCAAGCCAAGACAACATCATCGGAGGCAAGGGCACCGTTAATCGGACAAGGAAGTGAGGTAAACCCTAATAAAGGGATGATGAGGGAAGATTGGAAGGTAAAAATTTTGGGGAAAAGAAGAGGAGATGCCACATTTGGAGCTACTTCCAAGGACTGGAAAGGATGAATGAGTGAGATTTTTGATGGAATTGCAGAGTTTGGAAGGAGAAGAAGATGGGCGAGAAGATAGAAGCACTAGACATGGTTCAGGTACTCCTACAGTAGTATCGGGAGGTGTTCCAGCCAGTTCAGGTGGTTGACTCCTCTGTGGGAACACGAGCATACTATCATCTTAAAGGAATGAGTCTCACCCATCAGTGTTTGTCCACTACATTATCCCCAAATTCAGAAGGATGAGATTAAGATATTCATCAGAGAGATGATGGAGGCAGGGATCATTCGACCTAGAGTTAGACTATTTTCCAGTCCAGTACTATTAGTCTAGTGCTTCAGCATCAATTTCTTTTGTTCCACCTTGAGGACAAGGTGGCTCTTTGAGAGGAAAGTTTTGATGGACCAACTAAGCCTGCGGGTCCCACTATGGTGGATGGCAGGCAATGAGAGAGGAGGGTCAAAGGGGAATTAATTACTTATCATAAAAGACCAAAATTGGGAGGTAATTAGTAATGTTTATTTAGAAAAAGAGGGCTGATTTGATTGGGAGGGAATTATGAAGGTTTATTTAGGGAAAGAGGGTTGATTTGATTGGGAGGAAATTATGAAGGTTTATTTAGGGAAAGATGGCTGATTTGATTGAGAGGAAGTTATGAAGATTTATTTAGGGAAAGAGAGTTGATTTGAATTCAGATTTGAAAGGGAATTAGGAAGGTTTATTTTGGGAAAGATGATTGATTTGAATTCAAATTTGAAAGAGAATTATATAGAGAAAAATGACTGATTTGAATTCAAATTTGGGAGGGAATTAGGAGAGCTTATTTAGGGCTAATTATCTTATTTTATTTTCATTATGTGATTGTGTTTGGTATAGTTTTTCTTTGGAGTTGTTCCTAACAACACCTAGGGTTTGTGGAGAGCCGGTCTACCTTTCGAATAGTAGATCAACTTGTATCTTGATTTGTTGTGCCTTTATCAAAGAGAATTAGCCCATAATCTCTTCCTTTACTGATGATTTATGCTACATTTTTCTTTTCGGAATTGTTGTTTTTTGCTGTGAGAAGATCAGATTCCTATCAACTACCCATTTTTGTGAGCTCGTGACCTCTAACTTCTATTCTACATAAGGACCTTCTATTATGTTTCTAATAGGCATTAGTTAATGGCATACGGTGTGCAATTTATTTGATTATGACGATTGCACCCATATCCTATCTCCAACATAGCCATAACCACAAAGCTTAAAATTGATTATTGTACATGCATGATTGCCTTCTCAGGTGTTTTGACAGGTAGTGATTGATTTGTGATGAGAGTCCTTCCCTCTCAAGAGCATATCCCTCAAAGGACTAGCTTAGAAGTTAGAACCAAAGAGGAACTTGTCCAAGGGGAACGATAGGCGTGACTTGCCCACATCCGCCAAAGAACTTGCCTTATGCTCGACAAGCAGAAAGCTCCTCATCAAGTAAACAGATCATCATTCATCTCAATCAGATCCTCTTCCTCCAAGCCCACCAAACTCATTTACATGAAAGCGCCTATCTCAGGGGTTCCATACTCCATTCGACTACTACTATCAGGCTCAGGGACTTCGCATCCCCGCAAACACCACTACTTGCCTTTCACGACAAGGCGACCTCAAGATTCTTATGCCATTCACCGACTTGGTTAGACAACTAGCCAACTACAGGTCCATCTCCTCTCGGGACTCTCCCACAGACTTGCCCGACGCCTACTCATCCATCCTAAGCTCGCCCGATCGTTGACTTTGCCCTCTTATAGCCAAATGAGGAGGCGACACATGTCATAAATTGGCATGTAGTGTTGTGTATGAGTATTTTGTGTAGCTTGTATTTTTTTTTTCTTATAGTATTTCCTGTAACCCTCAAAGCCCTATAAATAAGAGGTAATGAGGAACAATTTGAGACCTTTTATTAGGGGTGTAAACGAGTTGAGTCGAGTCAAGTATTTGTCTTATCAAGCTTGACTCGTTTAATCCTTAATGAGCCCGAGCTCGAGATCAAGCTCGATTAGTGGGCTCGAGAACGACTAGTTTAGAAAATATCAAGCTCGAGCTCGACTCGAAAGCTTGAGATCTAGATCGAGCTCATTTGATAAGCACCAACGCATGTGATGCGTATTATTATATATATAAATAAAATTATAAATATAATATATAATTATATCGAGTAGCTTGATAAGCTTTTGAGTTGAGTCGGGTTGAGCTCGAGATCGTTAATC
This sequence comes from Dendrobium officinale, assembly GCA_019514585.1. NCBI lineage: Eukaryota > Viridiplantae > Streptophyta > Magnoliopsida > Asparagales > Orchidaceae > Dendrobium > Dendrobium officinale. The sequence continues at coordinate 1,844,753 of CM033687.1, forward strand.
ATACGAGCTCGATTGTAGGCTCGAGCTCGAAGCTCGATAAGCTCGGCTCGTGAGCTCGTTAACGAGTCGAGTTCGAGCTAGCTCACTAGCCGGCTCGGCTCACTTACACCCCTACCTTTTACTTGTTTTCTTGACATTTTTTCTGCATTGATTAAAGACTTTGGATATCTAACTTTTTTATGTACTTTCTGATTAAGAAAATTGAGATTATATCAGCCTACTGATGGGGACATCAGAGCATGAATCGTATATCAGAGGCGTGGCCGTCAATCTACGACCACGATCGCGTTGATGTATTTTGAGTTATTTCATATATTTGTTTTATTATGTTATTTATGTTGTATTTTATTTTTCCCGTTTTACCCATTGTTTAAGAGAAGTCATATGTAAGCCCTAAGGGCATTGTCGTCTTTCTTATTTTGAGTCTTATGTACGAGGCTATTTATAACCTATATGTTTCTCTTTGAAAATTAATGATTGAATGATAAAAAAAAAATTGTGCTATTGCTTGAGTTCTTGAGAGATCTTAAGAGTGCTTGGAGAGAGCGAGATCCCTTGGAGAGGGAATTTTGGATCACCCACCAACCTTGGAGAAGGCCGAATTTGTGGTTTCTCTTATTTATCTATCTTTCTTGTCCATCGTCTCCAAGCCGTTGGTCACCATAAAACTCCCCCCTTGCCACAGGTAACTTCACTCCATCTCCACTTCATCTGACAAACCACAACCTCTTCACCCCCTCACCGAAATTTCCCCCTCCAACCCACCACACCGCCGGCCTCCTCTCCTTCCCCTTCCCTCCAAAATTCAAATCCTTGCATGAATAATTGCCATAAATGAATATTCTTAATTTGGAAAGATTTAAGCTTCAAATCTCAAAGAAATTTGAAGTTGAAATTTTCTTTTCCTAATTTAAGAAATTTATTTTAGGAAAGTTTCCAAATTAAAGCCTATCTGAATTTCAAATTCATTTGGATTTAATTAAAACCTTTTCCTATTTCTTATAACCAAGTTAAGAAACCCTTAATCCCTCCCATTAATTCCCCCCATGGCTAGCAATGCCGCCGGCCCCCCTATAGTTTTGGATTAGGAAATTATTTCCTAAATCTCAAATTCCCCTCTTTGGAAGCAATTCAAATTTCCCCACCTCCCTTTGACCGAATTCCCCACCAAATTAATTTATTTCCATTGGAGAACTTCTCCAATTGGAAATCAATTAGCATTCTCCCTCCTATCATGCCTGCCCCCCCCCCCTCCCTCTTCTTCTTTCTTCTCTCCCTTCCTTTAATTATTCTCAATCAAGAGGATAATTATGAGGTGTTTGAATTGTATTTTCCCTCCACCTAAACCTTCCAAAATCTGAACTCAATTTCCCAAACCATTTTCCCTCATGGCCGACCACTTAATCCATCTCCTTCCTTGAGGGTTTGCGAGCTAAGCTCCTCCCTCTCAATAGGAGCCTTCAAGGGAAGTACTGTCTAGCGTGCTCAACACTTCAACACTAGAGAAACTAGTTTCTCTCTAAGTTGAACTTTCAAGAAAATTACGACGAACTTCTTCAACATCTTGACTACTTGTTTCCGGACTTTGACTAAGGTGAACTTCTCCCCCTCATCAATTATCTTTCTAATCACCTAATCTTGTAGGTGATGATGAATCACAAAGAGCCGATTTTTGCCTTATGCCTAAGCTTAGTAAACGTAGGATTTTGTTTTGTTGTTGCCAAAGCTTAGTAAATATAGGATTGAGTGCACTTTCTATGCTTCTAATCTAATTGTTAGATTAGAGATTTTGTTGAAAACTATTTACTTTGCATGTTATTGAATTTCTAACTTATTTTGATTTTCCAAGTGCTTGGAAAGTGACTTAGCCTAAACGTAGGCACCCCTCTCTTATTTTCTATTGTCATTTTGATTGCTAACAGTTTTAATCTTACTTGCTTAATTCAAGAAATCGTGCTAACCAATATCACATCCATTTAAAAGCATTTAGTTCTACATCACTTACACTCCTTTCAACTCTCTCTATACTCTTCATTCTCACTAATAGTTTTTAGCTCACCAGAAAAACCTGTTAGTAAAGTCAGACATTATCCATTAGACTAATTTGGATCCAACAATTACATATTTCACAACCTAAGACACATAAAAAGACGTCTTGTTTAATTAAGTTTCAAATTTCTTTCATTCCTATGGGCACTTATTAGATAGTAAGTTTTTCAAATGTGATACAAATGTAACTATCAACTTTCAGGGAAGTTATCACTTTGTATTGGCATGATAGACCTTAATGTGGAGATTCATAGATTGCATTACATGAAACACAACATCTATGCCCTAATTTTTATGAACAAAATGCTAAATTTATAGTAGCCAAAACTTTCCAAGTCATGCAGATTTGATGGAAATTCGAGAGTCTACACTCATAAAAAAAGTTCAAATCCTGAGTGGCAAGAAGAGCAACTTTGGAATTGGTCATCGTGTTTTTTATTTCTATTTTGAAATTTTATAATTCATATTTTTCTTATGTTAATTTAGATTTATTTTAAATGTTCCTATGATGATTCATATAAGGACGAGTTGTATCCTTGATTTGGTTTCTTTGATTTACCATTAGGATTATGACATGGTTCACTTTTAAGAGAGATGCTTTTGTTCAAAAGTTGGTTTAGTTTTTCATGGGTTTGATGGAAATTTTGTTGGCATCAATTGGCTGGGAATCTCACTAGTTTGAACCTACTATTGGAATAATACCACCTACTTTTGTGCATTAGCGATTTCCAATTTCTATTATGCATATGAGCCTTCTATTGCATCTCTGATGAGGTGTTAGTTGGCAGGACATCATGCAAATCAGATGTTCATTTGCAAATTTTATGTATTGTGTAATTCTTCTTTTGTAAAATAGAGTATGGGATACATTGAATTGTGGCTAATCCAATTCATATCATATCTCCTATCGAGCCATAACCATAAAGATGATTATAAATATCATAACTTGAGCATGGAAAAGCACTTCTTGCTTAAGAAAATTTAAAATTCCATTCAAACTTGTGAATGCTTCATAGATGATAAGTTTATCAAATAGAATGCAAAGTGCAAAGGCAAATAATAATGTGCATACACAAATTTAGGAAAAAAAATAATATTTACTCATACATTATTAGTTATATATGATTATTAAAATTTAGATAAAATAAACCACATCTATAAACAAATTTCAATATGTATATCATATTAAAAAAACTTATAATTAATAAAAACTCGCACTAATAAGAAAAATGACTTGTTTATTCAAAAGCATCTAGCATGAATGAATATGATTAATTCAAAAATAACAAATAGATCAAGCAACATAAGAAGATTCCAAGATTTTTGTGATTTGTCCAAATCAAATAACACATATCCCGAAGAAAAGAAAGATAAATGGATACACTTCCAAGAAGACACATGTTAAATAGGGCACAAGAAAACATCTCCAAATCTATGTAAGGATGATTTCATCACAAAAAAAAAAAAAATCTATTTAGGGAAAAATATAAAAATTGCCTAATATCTCATCGAAATATAATAGAGAGATAAAAACATATAAGATCTAGATCATAATAGAAGATCATTACTTAAATCCTCCTAAAAAAGGCACCATCACACTTGCACTGACCCTATCGAGCATGCCACAATACTGCAACACTTATTCTGACATCAGTATGCTTGCATCATGTTGATATAGTTCATAGTAATCTCCGGAATCAATTCCTGAATTTTCTAATCCAAATACTTGGGTTTTTTTAGACCAATAATTGTATAAAAATTCATACTTAATCGGTTGCATTTTTTTGTGGTTTATCAACAATATTCACATAAAATACCGCCACTTGAATGTTAATAAAAAAGCGACTAACCTTTTTAAGGCCTAAAAAACTAAAATTATGTTACTTCACATTTCATTTATTTATGCTTGTTCTAAAGTTAATGCAGTCAAACAGTCACATTAATTTTACAAGTTTGCATGACATAATACCAAACAACCTTAACCTAATATTAAGCTAGACCCTTCACCATCCAGAATAACTAAAATCAAGAGATTTCAACATTAAAACAACAATCAGAATCAGTCGTCATAATTCTAATTCTGGATTATCAATAGAAAATAAATAAGCCAGACCTTACTTATATCAAATCAAACACTCAATATTCAAATTGGGTTGAATTAAGCAAACTGGTCTCAAACTTAGGGATAAGATAGCATTTGACAACAAGCTCTCCAGCTGCATAAACTATAACAATAGAGAGGAGGAGGCATAGAAAGGCTTCTTCGTTCCAGAAATCAGCAGACCCAAGTAAAAGTTTATACAGAAGTGGCAATAGGGGTCAAAACAGTGGGAGGTTAAAGTATTCAAATACATAACATAAAATGGATGTCATTCTTAACAGCAGACCACAGAGTTCAAGGCCTGAAACCAAGAAAGGTATGCCAAACTACAAAGCAAAGTGTTTTTGATTTGTTAAAAACTCTGCGCTAGGTGTCCAGCACAATTGTAATTTTGACAGTGGATCCGTCTTTTGTAGCACTTTCTTCTCTATAAATGGATTTGGCAGGGGAACTTGTATCTTTTCCTTGTGATTACATACTAGGTGATCTACCTTTTATTGTGATTTTTTTTATGGGTTCTGCAGATGACAGGCGTCCTGGCGTAAAAGACTTGTGGTTCAAAAGAGATTGAAGGCTTCAATGTGTGAGATTTGTAATTTTTTACAAAAAATCCAGTCCTTATGGCTTTTATGTGGATTAAGTAGCCGATTTTTTTTTATTGTCAAGGGAAATTCAAGGAGACTTTGTGATTATAAATAAAGGTCTAACATATTACATATATAATACAAAAATATTTCTAAATAATATTTTAGTAGCATATGCTCTTCCTTCTATTTTTTGGGAGTACACTCCTTGATCAAGCCAAAGATTTTAAAATGTTTGGGAGAGGCTTGATTTGTGGACTTTTTTCGTTTTACTTTATTTATTTTCTCTAAATCCCACAATTAGTGTGCGAATGAGACCATGATATTCATATTTATGAATTTATGTGATGTGTCTAGTTGTAAACTATTAAATTAGCACATGCATTAAATGCCTTCATATTTTGATTTTCATTATAAGTGATGAATAATTGTCAACATTAAAAGTTGTGACTTACAAAGGTTTGTCTGCATATCGTACATCCCGTTGTATATCTTTTTAAAAATATACTCTGAGATGCCCTGCAACAAAGAGCAAATTATAACTTAGCTAAAACAGTTGATGGATGATAAATACATATTGCATAATACTTTTACCATATCTAAACTCTTTTATCTAATTTAGGCGATCCCATGAAAACAACTGTACTCGATTATACATGTGTAGTTATTCTCATTTAATCAATCATAATGAAAAATTAAAAAAAAAAAAGACTATATTATAACAGATCAAATTTTTTATTTACAAGAAGTCTAAAATAGGTTTGTTTATGATGAAATCAAATGAAAAGAAGATGGGTGTTTCAGTTTTCAAAGTAAGTTGTGTAAATCTTTGTATGAAAAGAGAGAGAGAGAGAGAGAGAGAGAGAGAGAGAGATAAAATCGAATGTAAACTCAACAGATGAAGAATTCATAAGTGCTGACCCTAAATACTCCCAAATAGTTGGGGTGAGGCCAGAACGATGATGATTATCTTGTTTTCATGTCCTTTCTTTAGCGAATTATGGGACTTTTATTATAGAACTAGTTTTTCTATCCCTCAACTATCTGGCTCTTGCTTAAATTTTACTGTTTCCTCCATGAAAAAGACAAGTTTGTTTGTATAAAAAGAAAATGTAATAGCCAACAGCCACCAATCCTTCCCATCGCAAATGGGAGAAATGATGTGAACATCCTACCCAAAATGTCGGCTAATTCTGGCCAGAGAAAAGCATGGCTTAGCCATAAGAATCTTGAACCTAATATTTGGCATTTATCAATGTCAGATTGCCGAACAATCCAACTCGTAACGCCAATACACAAAAAGTTCAGGTAAACATCACCTATGGAACTCATGGATTTCTTTATATGACCAAGTAAGCCCACTGAATTTATGATATTCATATCAATTATCAAGAACAAACAAACGAAATCTGAAATCATAACCATCAATATCTTACAGCTCATTCAGATTTCTCACTCATAATGGCGCCAAACGATTCCAGAAAAATCCTCCGTCTTCTTGGCCGTCTCTTCCAATCTTTTACCCCGCTTCCCCATCACATCCTAAGGAAACACAAAAAAAAAAAAAAAAAAACCCGGAAACCTAACCGTTAAAAAAAAACATTTTATAATTAAAAAAAGGCATATACCCTTTAAATCTAACCTATATTTCAACCACATTTGAACGAAATTTTAACCTTATTTGAACTATCTCTTCTGCACTACCAAAAAAATAATTATGATTTTATAAGAATATAAAATAAAATAATAATAATAATAAAGTAAATAATTAATTTTAAATCTTTTATTTATGGTTAGTCTTGATGTAGTAGTTGATATATTGTGAACCGGAAAAATCATTTTATTGATCAATGATCATAAACAACTTTATACTTACGTTACTTTAAATATGTCTGTCACATATAATAGTAGGTCCATAATTTTAATATTATAATAAAATTTATCAAATTCCTTTTTTTAAAACTATTGGGGAGAATACCTATAAAATATAAATATTTATACTTCCTAGTTTAGTATATCATATAAAAAATGATGGATATAAAAAGGTAGATTAAAATTCTAGATTTAATGTGCCTTGGAGAATCCTTCTTGAATGAGCCACATATAAACAAAAAGAAGATCAGATCAATTTTTTCTATTCTCTCAAATGAATCGTTACAAGAAATATGATATGATAAGGCGATGACTAAACTTAATGCAAAGATAATAGTAGAGTGAGATGTCATGTTTAAATCTCGATGATATTTTCATATGACGACACTTAGGCTTTCTTTAGGACAATTTTTTTACTGCTTTGTAAAGCAGCTTTCTAATACAAATATTTTCAGTTCAATAAATTTTCGTACTAGAAATTCATTTTAGAAAGCAATAAAAAAACTATCACAAACGAAATCTTAATTGACCTCATATTTATAGTCAATGACAAAGTTAAAAAATTATCTTAATAAGAAAACTAAATCAACATTTATAACATTGATTACATAAAACTCAAACTATTGTAGGGATAATCAGAAGTTAATTATTGACAATTGTATGATTGTCGTGAAGGTGGGCTCCTCCTAGACCTGTGCATGCTCCATATGACCATTGTAGTAAGTGACAAACAAATACCATAATTGAGCATTACTAATCATATAGTTATCGACCATATCTGAACTAAGTACAACACATGGATTAGTATTAATCACCTACATATACAACTAAAATATGCCACGTGCAGAGTGCGAATGTTGATTAACATTCGACCGACGGCTTACCGCTACTAAAATTTGACATTAACAAGAGTATTACATCTAACAGTTATATAAATTCTCTACTAAATTTTCATTTGTATTAATCGCTCAAGCTATTTTTCTCTTTATTTTAATTTTTAGCTATGGAAAAGCTTTGATGATCAATAAAAAATATATGAAGATAATGTGGAAATCAAAACATTTAGAGCCTCATGTATTCATATCACATTATATTTAAATAATTTAAAAGCAAGAAGATAATTTGAAAATTATATGGTTAGTTCAAAGGGAGCAGTAGGCATTGTTTCAAGGAAAAAAATGACAATGATGCCTTAGCCATTTTGTGATGATAGTGATTCATGAGGATAAACTTCACAAAAAATAATGCAAAATTATATATATAAAAAAAAAAAATTACTGTTTTCATGACCTTTTTTGGCCCTAATGGAGTATCCAGCTGTCCACGTGAAATGATAATTCTCCGTTGTTATATAGTTTCAGCCGTGGGCCGCGGCAAGCGTAGGAGCAACTACTATTTTTGCGTATTATTTCTATGTGATCATAGCCTTAGGCTCTTTCTTACTGTTTTTTAATTAACAATAAAAAATAATAATCAAAAGCTTTTTAAAATAAAGTCTTAAAATTTTATTTGGGACGGCTTTCTTAGTGCTTCTTAAAACAGCTTCTTAGTACAAAAATTTGTAATTTTATACTAAAAAGCTGCTTTAAGAAGCAGTAAAAAAGTCATCACAAACAAATGGTAACCTAATTAGGTCTGTTGCAAGCTTTTCTTCCACGCTAAATACTCGTTAAGGGATTTGCATTTGATGAGTTTGATTGTTTTGGATTAGAAATTAGTTAATTCAATTGGTTTCGATTATGAAATTTTAAAAACAAAAGCAACTAAACAATATTTGCAAGTCAGATTGAACCGAATCAAGCTTTAGTTTGATTTGATTTGGACGAACTAAAATATAAATAATTTTAATAATGTGTACAGTAATCTTTAAATTAAATAATATTTATCAATAAGATTATCAAGTAATATTTTCTGAATTTTATAATTTTACCATGTAGAATAAATAATATTCATGTTGATCTTTCAGTCACAGTTTTATTTAAAATTCATGAATTTTATTGATTTAATATTTAAAGACACTAGTGCAATTCAATTTTTTATTTATTCAATTTTATAACAGAAAAAATATAAATAAATAATTTGATTTTTGAATCTAAATATTTTTCACCAAGCTCTGTGTACAAAGCTGAGGAAAAAATTACTAAATCATAAGTATGTACACAATATAAATATTTAGACATTTATTAAAATTATTAATAATGTTACAACTTCAAGAAAGTAAGATAATATAATTATTTATTCTTATAAAAGAATACATATTACACACCTATTTATAATATTCACATTCATATTGTTTGGGTTCCACTTTTTTTTTTTTTTGTGCAAAATCATTATTAATAAAAGAACAATGATGATCATTATATAAAATTATATATTTTTAACAAATGAATCTATAATGATCTAATATATAAATACAAGAATTATTATTGTTTATTAAAAATGATTAATAATTAAGTGGTTATTTTTATATGGGAAAATTTTTATTATTCAAAAAATTAAGATCAAGCTAATGCTTAAAGCTCAAAGAATAATAAAAATAGATATGTTATATTATATTATATGATTTATTGTAATATATAACAATATAAGAATAATAAAATTAGTGGATAAAATATTACTCTTTACATAAATTTGACATTATTTAGTTATTTAATTATTGATGTACTCTTATAATATTTTATTTAAGAAAATTACAAAGAGTGGAAGGAATGGGCCCCATATGCCAAATCATTGAGCCTGACAAAAAATCTTAAATCTTATGCATCAGTCATTCAAACAAAAAATCATACAACATGGATAAGAACCGATAGATCTGCCTTGAAGTCCATGCCCCACATCATTGCAAATCTCCTCCACAATCATCTTATGACACTACATAAGTATTCGCAAGTTTATATACATTTACACAATTCGTTCCTTGCAATGCTTTGTTTGGATCTAAACTCTATTAACTTTTTATATACATTTTTCCTAATATTAAGTTTATTCCCCAAATTCACTTTTTATGTTAAATTATATATATAATATTAGTTTATCTTAATATAGTATGCTATCTTAAAATTTATGCATAAATTAGCACTATTTTTTGGATTGCATATGTAATACTAATTTCAACCCAATTGGGAGAGTAAATATATTAGATTTGATTTATATTAAGAAATATAAAAATAGACGTAAAAGATTTGATTAGAAAATATTATGAATGATCTTTCTTTATTATTTATAAATGAAAATTTAATTCTTAATAAGACATAATAGAGAAAAATACTTCTTTGTAGCACCCAACGTAATGGGATAAATACTTGATTAGGGATGTCAATTTTTGACACGACCTGACAGGTCGACCCATTTGTGAAACGGATCGGTTTGGGGTTGACCCGAAAATCTGCGGGTCGACCCAACTAACCGGGATCCTGAGCTACCTAACCTAGTTCTTCTAGCTTTCTGCGAGCTCCTGCCTAGCCGCGGCTGCCGCGCTCAGGTCGATCATTACTGCGCGCACATGTTGTTAGCCAGCCAGCCGGTCATACCCCACCCTCGCCAGGCACTAACCCGTCTGAGTCCGCGTGAATTCTCCTCAATTTGATCTCGCCTCACTCTGCCTTATTCAAGTCTTCGACCTCGCCACGCCTAGGCTCTATGCGGATTCTCCTCACTTGGAGTTTTCAAACTCACTTTTCCTCACTCCGACCTCACCCATTCATGGATTCGCCGACGACGCGTCGACACCTAATTGCCCAAGCAACTGCACCTGCGGATTTGCGAGTCAGGTCGGGTCAACGCGGCAACCCGTGCGGGTTGAGTTTGGGTTCGAGTCAACCCATTTATGCCCGGGTCAAATCAAGTTCAACCCAAACCCGATATATTGACCTGAATTAACACCCCTAACTTGATGTTGTTGTTGTTATTGTTGTATGTGTAATACTAATTATATATATATATATATATATATATATATATATATATATATATATTATTGTGTCTTGGAATATTTGCAGCAGTAGATAAATATAAAATTTAATGTCTTACATTTGTATGAAGATCCAACACACAAGCAGATAAAAGAGAGAGGGTGTAGCATACATAAGACACCAGAGTATTTACGTGAAAACCTCTGAAAATGGAGAAAAACCATAAGACGTCATTGGGGGGATGAATCCACTTTTATTTGCAGTCGATTATAAATGAGGCCCTTCATTGGGGGGAAGGCCTTAAGCTGATTTAACAAATGTACATCATATTATATGGTGAGAATTAGAATAATTAGTATTGAAATGTTAGTTTAGTCGACATAACTATAGTCGATGGGTGACAGAGGTCAGAAAGACGATAATCTGATGACGGTGGTCGGAAGGACCGTTGTCGTCAGGAGACAAGGGTCAGAAAGACTATTGTCTATCAATGTAGGTCAGAATGATCGTAGTAGGCAACGGAGGTCGAAATGACCATAGTCGACAGGAGATAGGGATCAGAAAGACTATTGTCTGGCGATGAACGACATAATGACCGTACAGGAGATAGGGGTCAGAAAGACCGTTGTCTAGCGATGGAGGTCAAAAGGACCGTAGTAGGAGACGGAGGTCGGAAGGGTGTAGTCGTTGGGAGACAGTGGTAAAAAAATCATTTTCTTATGATGGAGGTCGGAAGGAAAGTAGTAGGCGACGGAGGTTGGAAAGACCATTGTCTTGCGACGGAGGCCAAAAAGATCATTGTCTGGCAACATAGGTCAGAAGGATCATAGTCAGTGAAGGAGGTTGAAAGGATCGTAGTTAGTGGGCAACGGAGGTGGGAAGGACCATAGTCGGCAGACGACAGAGGTTAGAAAGAACGTAGTCTAGTGACAGTAGTAGAAAGAAACGAAGTAGGCGGGTGACAATGGTCAGAAAATACCATTGTATGATGACGAAAGTATTGTTGTTTGGCGACGGAGGTCGAAAGGATCGTTGTCGGCAGAAGATAGGGGTCAAAAAGACCGTTGTCTAGCAACAAAGGTTGAAATGACCATAGTCAGCAAGAGACAAGGGTCAAAAAGATTATTTTTTTGGTGATATAGATCAGAAGGATCGTAGTAGGTGACGGAAGTCGGAAGGATCATAGTTGGCGGGAGACAAGAGTCAGAAAAACCATTATCTTTTGATGGATGTCGGAAGGACCATAGTAGGCGAAAGAGGTTAGAAAAATCGTAGTCCGCAGGAGACATGGGTAAAAAAGGTTGTTGTCTGGTGATGGAGGTCGGAAGGATCGTAGTAGGCGACGGAGGTCGTAAGGACCATAGTAGGCGACGAAGGTCAGAAGGACCATAATTGACAGGATACATAAGTCAGAAAGATCGTTGTCGTAAGGCGATGGTCCGGTGGAAGTCCATACATTATTCGGTGATCTAGCATAACTCCGACTTCTATCGGTGGTCCGATGAAATTTCAGGCCTCACCGACGGCAGGCTAACAAAACTCCGACATAAGTCGGTAGTCTGATAAAACTCCGGTGTCAGGGGGTGGTCCGGTGGAACTCCTACGTAAGATGGTGGTCTAGCTGAACTTGGGCGTTAGGTGCTGGTCTGGTGGAACTCCGGCTTTAGGAGGTGGTCCGACGGTGGTCGGGCTAAAGTCCGGCAGCGGTCGGCGACCAAGCGGTGGTGCAACAGACAAAAGTCCGGTAGTGATTGGTGGCCGGGTGGTGGTCCAACGGTAGCCGGGCTGAAGTCCGGAGGTGGTAGGGTGGAAGTTCATCGGAGTTTGGCGGTGGTGTTGGAGCTCTTGAGGTTTGAAAGCTCTCTCCAATCTCTAGCCCCAGGTCCCCCATCATATAGAGAGTGAGAGTTTATTTATAGATTTTCATGAGTGGCACACCCCCGCAAATATAGAGAAGATCTGGGGCAGGTTCAGAGTGCTCCATCAAATGGCTCTAGGTGTCACGACCCGACCCGACGGGGACGGATCCCGCCCGAGCCGGATCGCGACGAGAGACCTTTCTTAACCAGGATCTGGCTTTGGATTAGGTTACTGAACTGATCTTTCAAATTCTTAACTCAACAGAAGCACACAGAACAACAGAGCTACTAAAAACATCAAATGCAGCGGAACAAAACATCTATCTTTTCATTTCCTCAAAATAATCATCTACAGAACAGTACATGGCTTTCAACAGAAAGAAAGACAGAACAGAAAAGCCATGACTGTACAAAAATCAAAAGTACAAAAGTACCTAATCTGATCAGACTCTGAAACCTAGTCCTGAACTTCCTTGCCCTTCCCAGAACCTGAAAACCACCAGAAAGCAAGGGTGAGCTCAACAGCTCAGCAAAGCAACAAACCACCAATCTAAATTCTCAGAAAACAGAACCAAATTTCATCGGACAGAAATCAGATCAGAAATCGGAACAGAATTGGAAATCAAAACTTACGGACAGGTATCAAATCACATCAGAGTCGTACAGATCGTATCAGAATAGAACAAATCAACAGAGTCAGAATCAGAAATCAGAATCGTACGGATCATATCATATCATAATCACAATTTCGTACAGAACAGAACAGATACAGAAAATAGTACAGATACATATAGCTAAATGCCCTGACACTGACGGAATCTCTATGGATTCCGGCCCCTTATGCCTCCCTTCCCAGACACTGACTGAATCTCATAGGATCCAGGCCCCTTATGTCTCCCTTTGTGCTCACGGCACCAAAACAGATATGCTTATAGCACCAAAACAGAATTCATCGGATCCGGAACAGAACAGATATCAGATTTGATCTCATTGCAGATTTCCCGTTTCACTAACTGAATCTCATAGGATTCAGGCCCCTTATAACTCCCTTTTTATAGCTTATACACATAGTATTTCAATTCAGAAGAAATACGGACAATTCAGAAATTACCCAAAAAAATCGGGCAGCACAACGGCAGTATACGGAATTTACACAAAAATTCCTGCAAAGAAAATTTACCGAATTCGCACAGAATACAGATATCAATATTTCAGAACATTTATTCTACTGCACAGATAAATTCCAATTTCACAGAAAAATCTGGTCGACTAAAAACACAGTCGAATCAAAAATACCCGGACGAAAATCTTCAGAAAATAACCAAAATGTGCACACTCGGCACGTCAACAATATACAGAAAGTTACGCGGTAAAAACTGAGCCAATCAACAGATACGGACAAAAATCATTAACGAAAACGAAATCCGGACAGAATATACCGCCAAACACGACGGTTCTGAAAATTGAGAAAGGCGGAATGTGCCTTACCTCGAGCACAGCAATTTCCTCAACAGCCACTTCGGGCGAAAACGGCTCCGCGTCGTCCGAAAATCAACTTTTCCACTTTTTCCTTCGTTTTTCTCTCTCCTCAGCTTTTTCTCTCTCTTCAAAATATCTCATTTCTATATATATCCAGACTGATCGTCCCGGACGAACGAGCTTCGTACCGGACGATCCATGAAGAGAGGAATTCCGTCCAGACGAAAAATGACATATCGTCCCTGGCGAAGGGTTCACGGGAGAATTTTCGTCCAGACGATCCAATTTTCGTCCCGACAAATCATTCAACCAAAACTGATTTTCTGCACAACCTGTACCGATCGTCCCGGACGATCCGACTTCGTCCGGACGAACCTGGAGCAAAAACTGATATTACAATCTCCCCAACTTAAAAAAAATGTCGTCCTCGACATTATCCAATCCAACCTCCGTCAAAACAAGTACGGGTACGACCGTCTCATATCAGACTCCTTCTCCCAAGTTGCTTCCCGTGCAGTCCGGTGCTTCCACTGGACTTTAACCATCGGAATCTCTTTATTTCTTAACTTTCGGACGTCGTATGCCAAAATAAGCTCTGGCTCTTCCTTGTACGCCAGATTCTCCTGAATCTCCACCTCATCAGCTGACAACTTCTTCTCGGAGTCGGATACCCACTTCCTCAGAGTGGATACGTGAAACACATTATGCACGTCAGGCATAGAATCAGAAAGCAATAGGCGATAAGCAGATTTTCCAATTCTTTCCAAAATCTCAAATGGTCCAACATACCTTGGACTAAGCTTACTCACCTGACCAAATCTGCTCACACCTTTCATCGGGCTGACTTTGACATACACAAAGTCACCGACCTGAAACTCAACAAATCTGTGCTTCTGATTGTAATACTTCTGCTGACGATCTTGAGCGGCTTTCAATCTTTCTCTTATCAAATTGATCTTCTGAGCAGTTTCATCAGCAAAAGTGGCCCCCAAATCCTGTCTATCTCCGACCTCCGTCAGAGTCAAAGGAGTACGACACTTCCTGCCATACAAAGCCTCGTACGGTGCCATACCGATACTGGACTGAAAACTGTTGTTATAGGCAAACTCAATCAGCGGAATATGATCCTCCCAACTTCCGCTAAAGTCCAGAACACAAAGCCTCAACAGATCTTCCAGTACCTGAATCGTCCTCTCAGACTGTCCGTCGGTCTGAGGATGAAAGGCTGTACTGAAATGCAGTTTCGTACCCAAGCCTTGTTGAATGCCTTTCCAAAATCTGGAAGTAAAGCGTCCATCTCGATCAGATACGATCACACGAGGCACACCGTGCAATCTGACTATTTCCTTCACATAAATCTGTGCCAAGCGATCAACTGAATCCGTCTGTCTGATCGAAAGAAAATGGGCTGACTTCGTCAATCGATCTACAACCACCCAAATGGCATCATGTCCTTGTCGTGATCGAGGAAAACCCATCGCAAAATCCATCGTTACCTCCTCCCATTTCCACTCAGGGATAGGCAACGACTGCAACAGTCCACCTGGTCGCTGATGCTCTGCCTTCACCAACTGACAGGCTTCGCATCTCGACACAAACTCTGCCACATCCTTCTTCATCCCAGGCCACCAAAACAAAAGCTTCATATCAGCGTACATCTTACCACTGCCTGGATGAACAGTATAGCCAGAATGATGAGATTCGTACAGAATCTCCTGCCTCAAGTCTTCAAACACAGGTACCCACAACCTATTCTTACAGAAAATAGCACCAGAATCAGAAATTCGAAGTTCAGGAGTCTTACCAGATCCAATCTGAGCTATCAACTTCGAATAGTCAGAATCTGACTTCTGGGCTTCTTGAATCCGTGCTTCCAAAGAAGACTGAATACTCATCTGAGCCAACTCCAAATCATTGGAGGAAACCACCTCCAACTGCAATCTCTCCAAATCACGAATCAGAAAGTCATCACAGGTAAGCTGAATACCTGAGAATCCAGAAGACTTTCTGCTCAGAGCGTCCGCTACCACATTCGCCTTCCCAGGCTGATACTGAATAGTCAAATCGTAGTCCTTGATCAACTCGAGCCACCTCCTCTGTCTCAGATTCAGATCCTTCTGAGTAAAAATATACTTCAGGCTCTTATGATCAGTAAAGATCTCACACCTGACGCCATACACAAGTAATGACGCCAAATCTTCAAAGCAAAAACTACTGCAGCTAACTCCAAATCATGTGTCGGGTAATTCTTCTCATGTGGTTTCAACTGTCTCGAAGCATAAGCAATTACCTGACCATGCTGCATCAGAACACAACCCAATCCTTTCAGTGAAGCATCACTGAACACCTGGAAACCCTCCGTACCTGACGGAAGTGCCAACACTGGAGCTGAAGTCAAACACTCCTTCAATCTCTGAAAAACTAGCTTCACACTCCGGTGTCCAAACAAAAGGTACTGACTTCTGAGTCAGTCTCGTCAGAGGGAGTCGAAATCTGTGAAAATCCTTTCACAAACTTCCTATAATACCCGGCCATGCCCAAGAAACTACGTACCTCAAATACCGTAGTCGGCCTTGGCCAATCAACAACAGCCTGAATCTTCTGGGGATCTACAGAAATGCCTTTTCCGCTAATCACATGCCCCAGAAAAGAAATGCTCTTCAGCCAGAATTCACACTTAGAGAACTTGGCATACAGCTGATGCCTCCTCAAAGTCTCCAACACAATCCTCAAATGTCTGGCATGCTCATCCTCAGATGCAGAATATACCAGAATATCGTCAATGAAGACGATCACAAACTGATCCAAATACTCCCTGAATACTCGGTTCATCAGATCCATGAAAATAGCAGGCGCGTTGGTTACCCCAAAAGGCATAACCAAAAACTCGTAGTGCCCGTACCGAGTACTAAAAGCAGTCTTCACCACATCAGCTTCCTTCACCTTCACCTGATAATATCCAGATCTCAAATCAATCTTTGAAAATACCGAAGATCCGGAAAGCTGATCAAACAAGTCGTCAATCCGAGGCAAAGGATACTTGTTCTTGATCGTGACCTTGTTCAAATCTCTGTAATCAATACACATACGGAGTGTACCGTCCTTCTTTTTCACAAACAGAACAGGTGCTCCCCAGGGCGAAACACTAGGACGCACAAAACCTCTGTCAACCAACTCCTGAAGCTGAACTTTCAACTCAGAAAGTTCTTTCGGTGCCATCCTGTACGGAGCTTTCGATATAGGAGCTGTACCCGGAAAAACATCGATAGAGAACTCCACATCTCTATCCGGAGGTAAACCAACCAACTCCTCAGGAAAAACATCAGCAAATTCCCGTACCACAGGGATCTCAGAAACAGAACCAACCTCCAGGTTCAGATCCCGCACCGAAGCTAAAAATACCGGACATCCTTTCTTCCACATCCTGCTCACCTCCAACACAGAAACCAGACTGGAGAGAACACCTCGTAATCCCTGAAATACAACTCTCTCTCCAGCCACAAGCAAACTCACTTGCTTCTTCAGACAGTCTATCTGAGCCTCATACTGACTCAGCCAATCCATGCCCAGAATCACATCATACGAAGAAATCGGCAATCGAATCAAACTCGATTTCCACTTCTTGCCAGAAATCTCGATCTCACACAAACAAAACTGTCGAGCAATCAATGGATTCCCCGGCAGCGGTAAAATCACAGACAAAGAAATCGGTAAAACCATCGAATCCAAATGTAAAATCTCAAAACAATGCTCGGACAGAAAAGAATGACTCGCTCCAGAGTCAAACAAAACACGACAGGGCTGATCAGAAATGTAAACCGTACCTGTCACAACATCCGGAGCATCACGAGCCTCCTGCTGACTCAGACTGTAAACTCGTGGCTGAACTGGAGCAGGAACTGAAGCAACAGAACTACTCTGCTCCCTCTGAATCGTAGGTGGTCTCCGCGGTGCAGAACTAGAACCACCACCTCTACCAGCAAATCCCTCAGGGCGAGGAGGAACAGTCCTCGGTCTTCCTGCTGCTGAACCAACAGGTCTGACAAAGCCCTCAGATCGCTGCTCAGAACGCTGATCAAATCCCATCTGCGGACATTCTGCAATCCTATGTCCCGGCTGACCACATCTGAAACAAAGACCAGCTATCCTGTAGCATTGGCCATGGTGTCGCCGTCCACAACTCTGGCACACAGGTGCCGTACTGACAGATCCAGAACTAGTCGTACTGGTAGCAGTACCAGACGATCCTCCGCTCTTCCTGGAATCTCCAGATCCAGATCCAGGAACAAATCTCCTCTTCCCAGAGGAACCACTGCCAGATGTCTCTCCTCCAAACCTCTTCCTACTCGCAGTCCACCGCTGCTGAGTAGCCGTCATGTCATTCTCAATCAGACGAGCTCGCTCCACAAGCTCAGAGAAATCAGTAATCCGGAACGGTATCAGAGGCTGCCTCAAAGTGTCTCGTAAGCCTCTCAGAAATCTGTAGCACCTCTCAGCAGACGTGCTAACCAGCTGCGGAGCGTACCTGGCTAATGCAGTAAACTCAGCCTCGTACTGCATCACCGTCTTGCTCCCCTGAACAAGTCTCAGAAAACTCTCCTGCATCTGCTGTCGTGCAGAAGGGGGAACAAACCAGTCCCGAAATACTTCGGTGAACTCCTCCCAAGTAATCAAAGAGTTCAATCTGCCCTGAAATCTGGCTGCTTGCTGGCCATCCCACCAGTGCTCAGCCTCTCCATCCAACAGAAAAACAACTAACGGAACTTTCCTGTCTGCAGGACACTGCATCCCGTCAAAAGTCTTCTCCAATCTCCTCAGCCATTCCTCGGCTGCTCTGGGCTCAACAGCGCCCTCAAACCTCGGAGGCTTCAACCTCAAAAATAACTGCAGGTGTCGATCAATGTCCTCAGATCTAACAGTCGAAGTTCTGCTCTGAGTCTCGCTCATCATCTGAGCAACAAGTGAAGCAAACTGTGAAAGCGTATCAGCACCGACCACTGGGGCTTGCTGTACTCCCCACTGGTGCTGCCTGATCGTCACTCTGACCGTCTGTCATGTCTGGGTCTGGCTGATCCATACAGAAAAATCCAGAAAATCCGGAAAACTATCACAAAACAACACAAAATAACACAATAAAAAGCCAAACGACCCAAAACTACCTTCTAGACAGACTCACTGATCACTTCCTAGAGCTCTGTTTTACAATCCAACCTGTTTCCAAAACCAATGCTCTGATACCACAAAAAGCTTGTCACGACCCGACCCGACGGGGACGGATCCCGCCCGAGCCGGATCGCGACGAGAGACCTTTCTTAACCAGGATCTGACTTTGGATTAGGTTACTGAACTGATCTTTCAAATTCTTAACTCAACAGAAGCACACAGAATAACAGAGCTACTAAAAACATCAAATGCAGCGGAACAAAACATCTATCTTTTCATTTCCTCAAAATAATCATCTACAGAACAGTACATGGCTTTCAACAGAAAGAAAGACAGAACAGAAAAGCCATGACTGTACAAAAATCAAAAGTACAAAAGTACCTAATCTGATCAGACTCTGAAACCTAGTCCTGAACTTCCTTGCCCTTCCCAGAACCTGAAAACCACCAGAAAGCAAGGGTGAGCTCAACAGCTCAGCAAAGCAACAAACCACCAATCTAAATTCTCAGAAAACAGAACCAAATTCATCGGACAGAAATCAGATCAGAAATCGGAACAGAATTGGAAATCAAAACTTACGGACAGGTATCAAATCACATCAGAGTCGTACAGATCGTATCAGAACAGAACAAATCAACAGAGTCAGAATCAGAAATCAGAATCGTACGGATCATATCATATCATAATCACAATTTCGTACAGAACAGAACAGATACAGAAAATAGTACAGATACATATAGCTAAATGCCCTGACACTGACGGAATCTCTATGGATTCCGGCCCCTTATGCCTCCCTTCCCAGACACTGACTGAATCTCATAGGATCCAGGCCCCTTATGTCTCCCTTTGTGCTCACGGCACCAAAACAGATGTGCTTATAGCACCAAAACAGAATTCATCGGATCCGGAACAGAACAGATATCAGATTTGATCTCATTGCAGATTTCCCGTTTCACTAACTGAATCTCATAGGATTTAGGCCCCTTATAACTCCCTTTTTATAGCTTATACACATAGTATTTCAATTCAGAAGAAATACGGACAATTCAGAAATTACCCAAAAAATCGGGCAGCACAACGGCAGTATACGGAATTTACACAAAAATTCCTGCAAAGAAAATTTACCGAATTCGCACAGAATACAGATATCAACATTTCAGAACATTTATTCTACTGCACAGATAAATTCCAATTTCACAGAAAAATTCTGGTCGACTAAAAAACACAGTCGAATCAAAAATACCCGGACGAAAATCTTCAGAAAAATAACCAAAATGTGCACACTCGGCACGTCAACAATATACAGAAAGTTACGCGGTAAAAACTGAGCCAATCAACAGATACGGACAAAAATCATTAACGAAAACGAAATCCGGACAGAATATACGCCAAACACGACGGTTCTGAAAATTGAGAAAGGCGGAATGTGCCTTACCTCGAGCACAGCAATTTCCTCAACAGCCACTTCGGCGACGAAAACGGCTCCGCGTCGTCCGAAAATCAACTTTTCCACTTTTTCCTTCGTTTTTCTCTCTCCTCAGCTTTTTCTCTCTCTTCAAAAATATCTCATTTCTATATATATCCAGACTGATCGTCCCGGACGAACGAGCTTCGTACCGGACGATCCATGAAGAGAGGAATTCCGTCCAGACGAAAAATGACATATCGTCCCTGGCGAAGGGTTCACGGGAGAATTTTCGTCCAGACGATCCAATTTTCGTCCCGACGAATCATTCAACCAAAACTGATTTTCTGCACAACCTGTACCGATCGTCCCGGACGATCCGACTTCGTCCGGACGAACCTGGAGCAAAAACTGATATTACACTAGGGGTGCAAGTGAGCCGAGCCGGCTCTAGCTCGACTCTTTTATGGGCTCACGAGCCGAGCTTAACGAGCTCACGAGTCAAGTTCGAGCTTGAGCAGGCTCGACTCGTAAGCTCGTGAGCCGGCTCGACTCGTGAGCTCGCCGCCCGGCTCGAATAAATATTAATATTTTTAAAATAATTTAATTTATTTATTAAATTTAAATATTAAAAAATAAATCAAAAAACCACCTAAGCTTTATTTAAATATTAAACATTTCATAATTTTTTTTTTCTAAATTTTGACTAAATTTTAAAAATCCCATCTAAATTTAAAAATTTCCAACCATGGCTCACGAGCCAGCTCGAGCTCGTTTATAGTTAGACGAGCTCGAGCTTGAGCTCGCTAGTATAGCTCGCTTTCCATCTAATGACCCGAGCTCGATAAGGGCAAAAACTCGACTTGACTCGACTCGTTTACACCCCTAGATAGCTCGTATTGATTCACTCGATCATAGAAAGTTCTTCAACTATTTATATGCCTTAACGATGTCAGAATTCATTGATCTTATGCTCATTGGATTCGTCTCGCCGAGCCGCTCGATTTGACTATACGCATGTCATATATGGATACAATTTTGTCATTGAAATAATGTTTTAACCCTTCTGAATGTGGTTCGGGCCCCCAATTTGGACCCATTTGGCCTTGGGTTGGACCAATTTTGGTGTCGATAGGTTCTTCTCTTTGAGATGTTCAGTTTGATCATAAATTTACTGAAATTAGAATTCAGATGGTCCCAAATTTAATTTTAAAAGCTTCCAACTTGAATATGCCTCAAGATTCGTGCCCGATCAAAGCAATTTTCGATGACATATAAAATCACTCATAGAATATGTAGGATTGAATATTCCCTTTTATAATTATAATTTTTATAATTTATTATAACTAATTTAAATAAATTAAAATTATTATAATTAATTCAAATTAGCCCAAAATTGACATGTTATAAGTAAATTGGACTCTATTCATAGTACAATTTAATTTAAGCTAAATTTGAAGTGATCTTTTTATTCTTTATTTTTTAATATAAAATTAATTTAACTCACTCAAATTACAAATGACTATTTTTTAATTATTGTATATTTAATATGAATAGAACATTTAATTATTTTTAAACTAGTTCACATGAAATAAATTATGAACGTAGAAGGTAAAAAAAGAAAAAAAGAAAAAAAAAGAATGTAAGTTTATCCGGTCAGTGTAGCGGTACTCATTCCTTGCAGGAAACATAGCCACCATTCCTTTATTTTTCTATGCAGCACTAATACTTACGAAATTTTGTCCTATTTGGTTGGTGCTAAATGCGATAAAAAAATATTTTCCTCCATCTTGACCAGCAGATTAACCAAAAGAGACTTTCATCAAGCCGGTTAAAATCTCCTAGATCAGCCTTAATAGTCGTGCTAACAATAATTATGATTATTATCAAATGATTTAGTTTAATAAATAAAGGTCATAAGATTCTAATTAAAAGTTTTAAAATTTTTAAAAATGAATGAAATATAAGATAATCAAATTTTTTTTTTTTTATGAAAAACACATTGCGTGTTGTGTGTATAAGAGGCACAGACTGTGAGAAGAGCATGGAGAATCCCAATGGTGAGTTGGGGAGAGCAGAGAGAAGACTGTGAGAGAAAAGAGAGTGAGTCGAGTGACCGAATAAATAATCAAATCTCCCTCTCTTCTTTTCCTCTCTCGTAACTCATAGCCCCACGATTTCCTCCAACTCTTCCTCTACTCCCTACATTTTTTCCTCTTCAGATCCCATCAGCCATAAAAATCCCTTTTTTTTTAACCTCCAGGCCCCTACACTGCTCTTATTATTCACAGAACCCCACCACCGATGAGGGAGGAGAGGTCGGAGATGTCGGAGAACGGCGATGGAGACGAGGGGAAAGATGTCCGGTGGTCTCCGGATCCTGGAGGAACCGCTCCGCCGAAGTGCCGGGCTGCTGCAGGTTCCCCTGGCGGCGCTGCCGTCCCGCCGCCGCCTTTCTCCGACCAAGTTCTTGAGAACGTCCTCGAGAACGTCCTCTGCTTCCTCACCTCACGCGGCGACCGCAACGCCGCATCGCTTGTCTGCAAATCGTGGTACCGCGCCGAGGCGCAGACACGGCTGGAGCTCTTCATCGGCAACTGCTATGCTGTGAGTCCTGCACGTGCTATCGACCGGTTCCGCCGCGTGCGGTCTCTGGTGCTAAAAGGCAAGCCTCGCTTCGCCGATTTTAACCTAGTTCCGATGGGTTGGGGCGCGCGGTTGTCTCCGTGGGTTGCTGCCATGGCTCCCGCTTACCCCTGGCTCGAGCGAATATGCCTTAAGAGGATGACCGTCACCGACGCGGACCTCGCCCTCCTCGCTTGCTCGTTTCCCTCTTTCCGCGACCTGTCGCTCATTTGCTGCGACGGCTTCACCACTATCGGACTAGCCGCTGTGGCGGGTAATTGCAGGTACCTATTTTCTCCGGATCCGGTGAAACCCTAGCATTCTAACTTTCAAAATCACAAAAAAAAATTTTTCCCGGTTTTGCTTAGATCTGGGTTTGGGTTTCTTGGCTTGGAGGATTGATTCATTGCGCGTTTTTAGGCATCTACGATCGCTGGATCTGATTGAGAATGATGTTGAGGACGACGAAGATGAGGTGGTGGATTGGGTATCGAATTTTCCTCCGGGAAAGACTTGCCTTGAATCTCTGATATTCGATTGCGTTGGGTGTGCTGTGAACTTTGATGCTCTTTTGGCTCTAGTGGCCCGCTCGCCTTTTCTCCGGCGGCTGAGAGTTAATGAGCATATATCGTCGGACCGGCTCTACCAACTCATGACCCGGGCTCCTCAGCTCACCCACCTTGGCACCGGCGCCTTCTCATCTTCTGGAGAAGTAGGTGATTTTGAGGAATCTCTGGAATCAGCTTTCCACTCTTCAAAGTCACTAATATGCCTATCAGGTTTTAGAGATCTTGCTCCTGAGTACCTGCACACAATCTACCCTGTATGTACTAATCTCACCTCACTCAACTTTAGCTATGCCCAGATCACTGCCGAACAGCTTAAACCAGTCATTACCCGTTGCCACAATCTTCAAACATTCTGGGTATTAAATCATTCCATTGTGAAAACTTTTCAAATTCAAATCAAAATCTTACTTTTTTGCAGAAAAATTCTAACTTGACTGTGTAATCAGGTCCTTGATTCTCTTGGTGATGAAGGCCTTCAAATGGTTGCTGCAACTTGCAAGAAGCTTAGAGAGTTGAGGGTTTTTCCGTTAGATGCTACGGAGGACTCTGAGGGTTTTGTATCAGATGTTGGACTTGCGGCAAATCTCTGAGGGCTGTCATGAACTCCGGTCAATTCTCTACTTCTGCCAGAGGATGACAAATGCAGCTGTTGTGGCCATGTCTAAGAACTGCCAGGAGCTCGTAGTGTTCCGCCTCTGCATTATGGGCCGTCACCGGCCTGATCGCCTTACTGGAGAACCCATGGATGAGGGTTTTGGAGCAATTGTGAAGAATTGCAGGAAGCTTACAAGGCTTGCTGTTTCTGGTCTGCTCACTGATAGGGCCTTTGCTTACATTGGCTTGTATGGGAAGTTAGTGAGGACTCTTTCAGTGGCCTTTGCGGGTGATGGCGATTTGGGACTGCGATATGTGCTCGAAGGTTGTCCCAAATTGCAGAAGCTGGAGATTAGAGATAGCCCTTTTGGAGATGCTGGTTTACTCTCTGGGATCAACCATTACTACAACATGAGGTTCTTGTGGATGTCTTCTTGCAAGCTTTCGCTGAGTGGATGCAAGGATTTGGCTAGGCAATTGCCTCGAATTGTGGTGGAAGTTATCAGGGACAATTCAGAGGATGATAACAGTGATGCAGTGGGGAAGTTATACTTGTATCGATCTCTTGTTGGACCGAGGAATGATGCTCCACCTTTTGTTAAGATACTATAATCCAGGGCATAGGAACAGGCCTCCATTTCCATTTAAAGAGCTTAATGAGGATAATTTTAGTTGGAAGAGACCCTTTTAACCATTATGGCTGGTGGGAGGTT
This sequence comes from Dendrobium officinale, assembly GCA_019514585.1. NCBI lineage: Eukaryota > Viridiplantae > Streptophyta > Magnoliopsida > Asparagales > Orchidaceae > Dendrobium > Dendrobium officinale. The sequence continues at coordinate 1,869,677 of CM033687.1, forward strand.
CATTATGGTCGGAGTTTTCATGACCCATACAGAGATTCTCTATGCCCCACATTTTGAATTGCTTGATTGAACTATTCTTGTATAATCGCAGTTGAAGAAACTTAGCACAAATCTTCTATCTGAATATCAGTTTTTAGTTAGTGAAATAGAATTAGAAGCAGGTTATCCATGGCCGGGGAGGCCACCTATGCTGTTATATCATGTCGCCGGCCCGGCACAATCATTAGAACTTTGAAGTTGAAGTGATGAACACTGAGCCTCGAGTTTGCCTTGCTCTCATTCTATTGCATCTATCAGCTAAAGCTGAAATCAGGCATCATTTGATCTAGAACTCCCTTCCCAAGCAAGCTACTCACTCCATAGTAATACTCCAGGTGAAGGCTAGGAACTCTTGAATTTTTTTTTTTAATCTTATGGAGAAAAAAAGATTTTGTTAATTTGCCTGTGAAGAACTTGTTTAAGTTTTATGTGCTTCGAATGCTTCTTGTTTAATTCATTTAGAGGTCTTATTATTTGGTCTTATTAACGTTGCATGAAAACAACCATTGCTGTAGCATCCAAAGGCATTCTGTACTTGTTTGTTCTTACAGCCCTTTTTTCTCTCTTTGAATCCCTTTATTGTCATTCAGTAATCAGTACTGTCGAGAAAGTCAAGAATAAGTAAAATTTTGTGTAATTCTCTAGAGCTGAACTAGTTATCAAGACTAAGGTTTCGTTTGGGATGATTTTCTTGTTGCTTCTTAAAACAGCTTTCTAGTTAAAAAATTTTAATTATTGAACTAAAAAGCTGCTTTAAGAAGCAGCAAGAAAGCGGTTCCAAATGTAGTCTAATACATCATTAATACAAGGTCAGCAAAAGTTAGGCTCTAGTCCATATAGGAAAACAACATTCTGATTGATTGGAGATTTTTAGTCCTCAGGTAGTGCAACTTTCTGATCAGGCTGATTGGTGTGTATATTAAGATTCTTCAGCAGGTGAGCTATATCTATCATCTAATGACCCCATGTGAGTCCTATTGCAGCTGAGATTCCTTTCACTGTCCACTTTTCATTAACCAGAAATTCACTTCTCTTCTTTTTTCTGTGGCTGTGCTGAAAGAATCAAACTAGAATTATGCTTCTTGTTATCTTCTTCAATCTGCTCCTAACAATCCACTACTTGATTCTATGAGCTCTGCCATTGGAATCTAGTAGATCGAAAATTTCGTTTCGATTGTGAATTTTCGGTTCATCGAAATCGGCCCATAACCACACAAATCATCAAAGGATTACATTTTGAAATCTTGGCTTCATAGATTGAGGCTTCGTTTGAGATAGTTTTCTTTCTGCTTCTTAAAACAGAAAAAAAGTCGTCCCAAATGAAGTGAATTGTTGCAAGTTTGTGAGTGGTTTAGTTTCTATTTTTGAACTTGCAGTAAAACTGTAGTTTAAAACCTGGGAGTAGGCATCACAATTGCAAAGCTTTCTTTCTATTTCTAATTTCTTGCGCGTGTGTGGGACCCCCTTAAGATATCAGGAAAAAAAATAATATTTGCAGCATTTATTGAAGCATGTGGAGTACAATGGAGTACATATCTACCAATGTACTCTGAAATTTGCAAATATGGAAAAGGCAATGAAATTATAGGGATGACGGAGGGGTTTTATGAATATCTATTTATATTTGGTTGTGGTAGGCTTCGATTGGTATTTGGTAGTATTAATGACGATTTTATGTTTCAATGATTTCTATTTCATTATGATGATTTTGATTGAAATTTATTTGATTTTTTGTTTATTTTAATGCAATTTTGCTAAGTTTTACAAGTAATCTCAAAAGTTTAGTGTGAACTTATAATCAAGGAACTGTTCAATTTGAATTTGATAATTATTTTTAAACTTTTTTAAATATATATTTTGGAATATTTAATAATAAACTGATAACTGAAATGATTACAATTAAATAAAGTTTATAACATTGGTACAAGTTAATCATTATATTTGCTAATATTGTATTATGATATTTGATATCATAATTTGTATTAATCTCATCATTAATTCGACAATGTTTACATGATTTATATTATGACATCCTCTTTATGTAATTTTTTTCCGAATTAAAACATGTTAATATTAACTACTAGTTACTCTCTAGTAACTTTAACCCTACCCGGTTTAGATGAGTTGGTGGGCGAGTGTTGCTGAGAACCTTTAAACTCATGCTTGATTTCTCTCTCAAGCTGCGTGTCTTTTTAAATGGGGAGAATAACTGTGTGGCTCTGTACCTATGGGGTTGGTTGTTGGTAGGTCCACTGATGGATTAGTTATGCCGTCATGCGCCTTCTTTGGAGGTGCAGTGACGAGATAGGTACCTATGTTCCAAAAAAAAAAAAATTTAGTAACTTAAAATGATTGGGTTCAATGTTGTTTGAAAAAAAGTAACAAGTCTTAATGGAGATATGAATGAAGGCTAAATAGTAGAAGGGATAAAAGATAAAGAAGACATCAAAAAGGTATTTAGGTTCATTTATCTAAAAATAGATTAGTTGAACTATTTGATAAAAATGGGCAACTCAAATAAAGATACAAAGATTATTGAGAGAGAGAGAGAGAGAGAGAGAGAGAGAGAGAGAGAGAGAGAGAGAGAGAGAGTAAGAGAATTATAAGGAGAATCATAAGGAGAGTTTGAGGTAATTTATTGTGATAGACTTTTGGCTTAAAATATATGATTGAATGATGCATATGCATTATCAATAACCATTAATTTATATTTAAGGGCCAAAGTTAACATTATAGAGTTGGCTGTATAATTTAATTTGATTACAAAAAATTGCATATAATTTTGACAGTGTAACTAGTTGTGGAAGAGGTGAGTATTTTGGTCAGTTCTTGTGATGAGATTCTTAGTTGGCTATTGAGTATTTTGTGCGAGGGCCAAATTCCTTTGATGAATTGCTTTGCTAATAAGTTGGTTTTAGTCCAGATCAAGAGTGATGTTCTTCACATAAAATCGCTTTGACCAAAGCCAATTTGTAGCTTGAGCCAAATTTCTCATCTTATTTTATCCTTTCATACATTAATATCTTATCATAGTCCCTACTTAATTGGAAAGATCATATCTCCATGGAGTGCTATATCTCACAAGTATTGATAAGATATCAATTCCCTTATCCAAGATAATAAGCTATATTCTATTTTTATATAAATATTTTAGCTTATTTGTTACTATTGTGACAGAAAATACACCATATTATATACAATATACACAAATCTAATAATCTTAACATTCATCCTTACCAATATTTTATCAAAATATCTGACCAATTCAATCTTTTCATAGAGATAAGTCCAATGAAATCTCATTATCATTTATCAACGTAGCTTAACAAACTCTTCTTCTCATCTTGTCCAATTTTAACGTGTAGCTTCCACTAACTATAGGAGAGATTTGACATTCAATTTGTGTGTACATATAAAAGACCAAAAACATCAATCAAGAAGATAGATATTATAATTCAACTATGAAAATTTGGTATATATATATATATATATATATATATATATATATATATATTCAAAAAAAAATTATACTAAGCCTAATTTTATATTCTTGGTTTAATTTGAGACAAATTTTTTTTGTTGATTTTTAAATAATTTTTTAGTATAAAAATATTTTTAATTAAAAATTTTGTATTAAAAAAATAATTTAAAAAATAATACAAAGTCATCCCGAATGAAGCCTTAGAGATCCATCTAATTAAGAGAAAAAATTATTCTGTGAGAAAAAACGTATGTACATATGAGTATACACATTAATATATATTAAATTTTTATACACAATATTTATATACATCATGTACACTCATAATTGAGATATTTCGCCTAGATTAATTTCTCGATTAAGAGAGGAAAAAAATAAAACATAAATCTTAAAACTATGAATAAAAAAATTAATATTAATAAATAAATGATGGGACTCATCTTTATCAAATTTATCTGAATTTATTAAATTTTGAATAAAATAGACCAGCTTTATGTGATGGTGTCAGTGATCACGTGATGCTTTTCTCTTAACTAATAAGATATTCAAATCTTAAAACGTTAGTGCAACTTGACAAGCCAGAAGAGATGAACATCAAAAATATATTGCCACTTTTTTTAAATTATTGGATGAATACCACGTGTGGCATGCATATACTATATCACTATATTATATTCCTTCAATGATTCTATAAACTTTTTAGGGTCCTTTTATTTGATGATAAATATATAATATATTTTAATTATAATATATTTTAATTTATTTAGATGAATATAAAATAAATTTAGATAATTATTTTTGTTTTATTTAAAATAAAATAAATACAACTTAAAATTTTATGATGATATTGACCAGTGGCAATGAACTTTGGAGGTGGCTGACGAACAGAATCTTGCATTGGGTACCCATACCCACACCCACACCCACACCCACCCATGTACCAACTCATACCCAATGGGTATGGGTAGGTATGAGTATGCACATAACTTTGTGGGTGGGTATATGTGAGTACTCAATTTCAAGGAATAAATCAATTGAAATTGCTAATCGTCATATGTCATATATTGTCACAACCATCACTGTGCAATGCGGAACACTGAACCACACAAATGATAAAAAGCCTCAAGACCATCAATATGTGGTAGATTATATTCAAAATACATGGAAAGTGCGTGGGTATGAGTGGGTAAGGCGCCCAAAAGCCACCATGGATGGGTGTGGGTGGGTGAAGCTCTCTTGCGCTCTCTTGCGCAGAGTGTGGGTACCCAACCAAGACCCCATGCAAGGCTCTACTAACGACGACAATAACCTAAATATTTAGTGTATTTAAAAATTGTTAAAATCTAATACTTTCAAATATACTAAAATTAAATTAAATTAAATGGTGAATTTCAAATACTTCATACATTTATTATATATTTTTTGTATTTTAAATCAAATACTAACATTTTTAAAACTTCTATAATTGAAATATTTTACACTCATTTTATTTCAAATTGAATAGCTCTTAGGCTCTATTTTGAAGATTATAATATTATTAGATGAATAAGTTATTCTTGTTTTAACATTGTAAAAAAAAAAACTATTTAATATATGCTTTGTTAGGAGAATTTAATGCTTTAAAAGAAGGTTTTCATACCTCCATTTTAACAATAAAATGTTATAATATATATATTATGACATTAAAAAAATAAATATAATCAGAGCTTAGTTTGGAATAGAACCTAATACTTGATAAGAACTCATGGAATTCTAATGAAATTTTGATGACTAATTTCAGAATTTTCTTAAATTTTCATCTAAAATATTAATGTTTTTGATAAAACTCTCAATTAATTTGAAAACAATATAACTATAAAATTGAAGAAATGGCTCTAATAAGTTTTTGAGAGCAGAAATGATTATCAAATTTGCTAAAAATTATGAATCAAAGAGCTCGAAGAAGGGTCTGAAATAATAGTGGCCAACTAATTAGAAAAAAAATAATAACAATCAGCCGCTAATATTTCTAAATTAATATATGCTGGATTCTTGGGAGGATGAAGAAGTTTGAGCTTCTTGGAAGAGAGAGAGAGAGAGAGAGAGAGAGAGAGAGAACTTGGAATTGCAACTATCTTAAAACTTGATCAATTCCTAACAATTTTCACATTTTCCCATATTTAACAATACATTTGAATCAATCCATCGACTCCCAAATCTGCTACCATTGTTAAGTCGGCGTCTTCCTTGAGCCTAGCTCCTTACAAGTTCAACAAATCCAGACAATTTCTCTTGAAGTGCCCATCTTTATGGCAATAGAAACACTTATCGATGAACTTGTTTTCTCATGACTCTGGTCTTCCTCTTGCAATCAGAATATTACCAATATTTTTTTCTTTATCTTCAGCTCATCGTTGAAGTTGCTTGGACATCAAAACCGACTTTATCTCAGTCATGGTCAAATTCTGCTTACCATATAGTAATGTTTTCACTATATTCTCTTATGATTTCAGGAAAGAGCTCAGGAGAATAATACCTTGATTTTCTCCTCAATCTTGACATCTACATTCTTAAGATCAAAAATAATTTTGTTAAATTCATCCATGTGCTTTCTCAAGACTTTGCACTCATTCATCTGTAATGGGTATAAAGATTTCTTTAGATAAAATCAGTTGGACAACGATTTTTTCAAATACAATTATTCCAGTTTCTCTCATAGTTCTATAGTCGAACCCTCTTCGGCTACTTCCCTCAACATTTTATCATCGAGCGATAAAAAAAAAAATCGCACTAGGAGTCTTTAGTTGGATTTGCCTAGCCCTTGCCCTTTCAATTATGGGACCAATTTCTAATAATATATTAAAATTTTTAACTAGCTAGAGATGCTCAATGCGAGAGAAAAGCTTTGGAATGATTGATGGGCAATCCGACCAGGGGCGGATCCAGCTTCTTTTTTTAGGGTGGGCAAAAAATATTTTTTTTGTGGGGGATGGGCAAAAATGCTTAGGATTGATTAAATGAGGGCAAAAAAATTTTTTGAGAGGGAGCAAAATACCCAAAATACTCAAAATATTTCAAAATATCTCACTAAAATTAAAAAAAAAAAATTTTGAGGGGGGGCATTTGCCCCCCCTCAACTACATGGGGATCCGCCCATGAATCCGACCACTTAAATCCAATACATTTTGATATGTTAACAAACTTATTGATCTCCTAACATTATTAATTCCTTAAAGATCAATTGGGACCATCTTTTTATTTATATATTTTAACATAAAATAAAATATATATTTAATATCTTAAAAAAATTAATTTTATTTTTAATGAATATTAAAAAAATGATTTATATGCTAGTAACGATGACCGCTAACAAAGATAACAAGAAGCTCAACATTATTTTAAATATTTTATAATTACTTATTTTATTTTAAAAAAATAAAAATAATAATTATTTAAAATATACCTTTTAAAAATAAAAACAAAAAATAATTTAAAAGGCCCTTACATTTTTGACGAATTCAACGTAATTATTATATATATGTTATCCGGAGTTCTACGTCCATGGCATCGCTCAAAAGTGCTTTCAAGCTCAGCCCCACATATTGCTCTTTTAGGGTTGCTTATTTTTCAAGAAATCAAAGAGAAAAAAAAAAAAAAGTTTCTATAGTTAATATTTTGTTTTCATATTATACCAAGTTTGTGGATCAAATTTATTTGTTTATGAAAATGAATATTCAAATTTGTTTCCCTTGTCAACATCAATGCCTTTAGAGGTGCTCTCTTAGTAGATAAATTCTACATATATAAAGCTATTATTGGTCGAGCTTGTTACGTACAATGCCACATTAGGTATGTAAGTGAGTCAAGCTGATTTGTGAGCCGCATGAGCTCAGCTCGATAATTGGCATGTGATCCGAGCTCGATGAGCTAACGAGCCAAGTTTGAGCAAGACACGACTCGATTCGTTAGTTTGAGGAGCCGACTCGTTTAAAAAATATTAATATAAAATATACTTAAAATATATTAAAATTTGGAATTTTAAGTTCAAAATTATTGAAATTGTTTAAAAAACATATCTCAATTTCTTATATTAAATAAATATTTATTATTTTTCTTAGAATTTCTCATTTTTATCATATTATTATAATAATTGCTTAAACCATAATCATTTTCTCTCTTTTATTAAAAAATGAGCCGGCTCGTAGCTAGCTCGAACTCGTTGAATAAAGCTTGAGCTTGAGCTCTAGCTCGAACTCTATAAATTAATCAAGTTCAAGCTCAAATTAGGAGCGACTCGAGTTTAGCTCGGCTCATTTACACCCCTAATACTTAGTAGTCAAAAGCCAGTAGGCCTTTGAGATGTCAAATTCCATTGCCCAAAGTAGAATATGAGAGGACCTCAAAAGGAAAGGTAGATTAATGGATGCGAGAAAAAAGGCTGACATTTTGTATGAGAGAAGTAAGATTTATTGCCCTATCTTTCTCTATCTCCAATGAGAAGGCTCCACAACCCATTGAAAATGATGGCTAGCTGATTGCTTCAATAGTTCAAAATTTTACTCCATACTATAATGAATATATCTATGATATTTTCGCTCAACATAAATAATAATAATAATAATAATAATAATAAATAAAGTCATGAAGTGCATGTTAATATATACATCCTTTGGAATCATCATTTTTTTTCAAAAAAAAAAAAAAAAGCATCATCATTTTTGTTTGTGTGGAAGAAAGAAAATGAAGTTTGCCAAATTTATTGGTACATAACGTCGATAGTTCGCCCACTTAGAATATGAAGTTTGCCAATTTTATTGGTACAATTGTGTAAAAGAAGAGGTGGGTGTTTTAACACATACACAACTAAGAGATTTTAAGCACCTCATTAAATTGAAGTCAAATATGAGGGCCCCGTTATTTTGAAGGTGCATGTGCTTGTGGCATCTTTTTGTGTCTGTTTAGGTGCTTATGAAACCCTTATTAGGGGAATGAAGGTGAGTATTAATCCCCTTATACACTTTTTCTTGTTCTAAAGCTTCGTGTTTCATTTCCCTTCACTATTTTTGATTATGCCAAACAAACCTTAAGTCTTGATTATATATATATAATAGCATAATTGTGTGACGAAGAAGTGATAAAACATAGTTTCTTTGATTTCCCTCTAGCCAATTGTAAGGATTGACAACTTGAAAGCAACAATATCTTGAGAGATGTTGAAAATTCAGCTGATCATAATTATGCTCTTAAGCCTATGGATGGTCCTATCTTTTATGATGCCAGATAAACTTAATTATTCTACATAAACCAATAGGAATAGGGAAGCCATATTATACTTAATGGGGTTAAGTACTCTTTATATACACAATAGAGTTAGGTAATATCCATATATATAAAATTGGGTAGTAACTTTATCCTCAGTTTAGTTGGATTATCTATGTATACACAATATAATTTTGTAGTTTTTGTATACTTGATGAAGGACTTAATCAACATTTGTATGATTATGACACAAGAATTTTTTATTTTAATACCTCAAAGTAATCCACCAAAGATTTTGGTAGTCCTACATGACTTTCCACCATAGCCCTCCTTCATAACCATGATATATTTAAAAAAAAAGGTAGATTTAGAATTGCTAAGAATTTGACCACCTTTGAGGATTATTAGTGAGATCCCTACTTGATAACCATAATCCATTATGCTATCAATCCTACTTTGGAGTTTAAAGATAAGATCAAACTTAAACCAATATTTCCTATTTAAAGTCAAAGCTATGACCTTGCCCATGAACAAAAAGTTCAAGAAGGGATGATAAGGTTTCATGAAGATGTAGAAAGTGGATCCTAATAGCTAATTAGAAGATCTTGCAAATTCCATATATCATTCATCTTTATGGCTAAGAGAAAATCAGGGAAGAATGATTCAATCAAGAACTTTTTTTTTACCACAATTACCTTGAGGCTATATTATATATAAGATATTGAACTAATACTATAATGTTAGTCATAAGTACTAACTTTGGTGCACTCCTCTACATGAAATGGAGTGCCTTGATTTCCCCTTAGTTCTTCTATATAAGCTTAAGTAGTCTTTGAAAGTGAATAGTATTATCCTTAAACTTTTATCTAGCGCTTTCCTATCTTTTTGAGTGGCTTGACATCCTTTAAATTCTTCTTGATGCTTTGATATTAGCAAGTCACCTTAGTATGAGGATTTTATGAAATTTTGTTGATTATAAACATTGCATTTAATCATGAAGTTCAGTTGATGGTATGGCTAACTAAGGAACAATCATTGAAGTAAATAATAAAAGAGTGAGCAATGTTTAAGGCTATTATTAAAAATACCACAAGTTAAGATATTTGAGGCATCTGCAATTGTCTTACATATTAGTTGTGGAACTATTGTTGAAAAAATAACATTACAAAATTTTATATGAATATTATAAATTTGTCCCATCCAAAATAAATCCAATAATTTTCTTATAACCACACACTATCATATTAAAAGAAAATTTTGTGTATCATACTGCACTCATCTCAAAGTAAATCAAAACTTTAGCGATCGAATCAAAACATAATTATTTCAAAAAAGTCTCTTTCTCAACACAATTTTTTCTTTTGATAAAATAATAAAAAACCATAGCCAAGATCTATAAATAACTTGAGAAAATGTATTTTTAATCACCACTCAAAGAAGAACACGTGCTTGGCTGACTAGATAAACACTCTGCCTCCATAGATGTCAAACTTTATCACAGTAAACCAATCAGTTTTCTAATCACTTGCAGATGTAAATCAATTAGTTTATTCTACACAGATCAGACCCACCCATGACCCATTAATTGTCTCTTAGTTTTCAGATCAAGGAATCAAAAGACCAATTTCTTATTTCATGATGGAGAATAAGCTAAAAAATACACTACGATTAAAGTGAAGAAATAAAATGCAGATCAGAAGTTGTATTATTAAGACCTTTAATGGAAGCCACATTAAGAGCTAGATCCTGCAGTAATGGTAGAGAATTAGGAGGAAAATGGGTATATTATATAGTTATCAACCATTAAAAAAAGTTCATAATGCTGCAGGTACAATAGCAGAAGATTGAAAGAGATGAATGCAGGATCCAGAGAAGGAATTTTTTATTGTATATAGTGGCCGAGCGATTATTCTGTGCGGACACCGGACGAAAGAACTGTCCGTTTCCGCGCTCGGTACCAAGTGGTACCGAGTGCGGTACATTTTTGAGATGATGTGGTGCAGTTTTATTGGTCTCCAGATGAATCCGGACCCGACGTAATAATTTTTCGGTAGTGAAGAGGGAGAAAGTCATGGGGCCAGCCTTACTATATGCCATGAATGCCTTCCTTCCACCTCTCTCAGAGAGTACTGAAGCCTGCACAAGGGCAAATAATATTGGCATTTAGAGAATGTCAGATTCATTTAATAAAAATAAATGAATGATTGGAACTTTAAGATGATGATGAATTTCAGTAGGAAGGTGTAGAGATCTGACCGGTCATGTAGACGAGAAGTTTGTCCTTGCCAAAATTCAAAAAGGATTGGTTTAAGGCGATATCCTCCCCAGTAATCTGGTTTAGGAATAACACTCCTGAAGAAGCACAAGATTCAAATAAAGAAGTCATGGCGATATTTCGATTTGTTTTGTTTTGTTTTTCATTTTTAGTACACAGATCATAAAAAGAAAATATGATCTATTTTTAGTAAACACTTATTAAATTGAAAACTTAAGAACAAAATACAGCATGACCATGAAAAAATTATTAGTAAACATTTATTTTTAAGCAATTGAGCTCACTCCAACAAGCTCAACAAGTGGATAGCTCCTTGTATCACTATAAAAATTATTATTGAAGGAACATGCAAGTCACATGTGATACCCTGACAATCTTCATTTGCTTAAAGTTGTGCAAAAACTGTCTCAATAATGTGGCTTAAAGCATTTATGCCATTAAGGATTAAGACAGTAATAAGAGGGTGGAAGTTGAACTGGAAACGCACAAACTAGTTATCTGAAGAGCATTCCTTTGCTTTTTGTGATTGGACCTCCACCCTGTTATTTGCAGCTGATTCTCTAAATCTAAGGAAATCTTTGGCAGAGATGGGAATCACATTACATGGAACGTTATCAAAATATCAAATTAGTTGACGAATGTGATGCTACTAATGGAATAACCCAAGATATGAAAAGAGTCTATCTTGATGGGCAACATGGATGCCTATGGCAGTACAGTTGAAATCTTCGTATTCATAGGCCAAGGGCTAGAAAGACTTGAACTGAAATCAAATTAAGACCTGAGTTACGCAATCGCATTAACAAAATTTATGTAAAAACAACTCAACTCGTTCATTTATAGCCCTAACGTTTCATATATTGTTGTTGGTTGAAAGCAATATTCCCTTTTCATTACAGACAAATTCAATTCCAAGAAAGTACTGAATTGTCTAAGATGATAAAACAACTCAACTCGTTCATTTATAGCCCTAACGTTTCATATATTGTTGTTGGTTGAAAGTGCAATTAAATTTTATCAAGTGCAATTAAATCGCATTAAGTTTCTTTTGTATTAAGCATCAATCATCCATTGTGTGTTTTTTGTGATCCGTAACTTGTTGCTTGTTTCGAGTAGAATGTCAATTTCTTTTTGTTTAAATTAACAAATTTTATTTTTCTTTGAAAGTTGTAAATAGATTGATTTCAAAGGAAAGTTATATGTTTGCAAAATCAACCAGATCTAAATCCAAATTTCATGCTTGTGTGCATTGAAAACTATAGAATCTAAAGCGTCCTACATCAAACTCCTTTGTAACTATATAATACTTCCAACAATGATTACCATAATTATTACCAACTTCAACATATCTTTGACACACCTTTTTTCTTTATGCACACTGAATGAATTCTCATGGTACTAAATAAAATGCATTTTCAAGATAAAATAAGACCATATGAAGATCATTTTAGGTTCTCCTTATTTTTCCAATAATTTCCTTATAGCAAAAATTGCAACATTAGTGTCAAAATTTGACCCGACCTGAAATCTGACCTGGAAAAGTTTGGGTTTGGGTCAACCTGTTTATCCAAAGGGTCAGGTTCGGGTTTAAAAACTCGACCCATTTTAAAAATCAGGTGGGGTTCGGGTTGACCCGAGAACCCGACCACGACTCGACTTCAACCCGAATTTAATTAAATCCTTTGTGTTTCAATATTTGTATAACAATGTAAATGTAATATTGTAATGTATATTAGTATTTAGTAAATGCAATTTATGCTTTACATTTTTTTTTATAAATGTAAATATGTAATTTATAATTTAACAATTAGTGTTAGTAACTTAGTATTTTGTAAATGTAATATAAGTTCATTTATAGTTGCTCAAATAATCAAATAATTATACTTCAGTATTATGCATTTTAATAGAATTACTTAAATAAATGTGAAATAGCAAAAATGACAAAAAAATCGGGTTGGTGTGTCATTTCGGGTTGACCCGAACCCGAACATGGTCGGGTTCAAGTTTGAATTTCTGACCAATTTCTATAACCGGGTCGGGTTCGAGTCGAGTCAACTGGCAGCAAGTCAAATTCGGGTTTAACCCGACCCGACCCGAAGATCCATTTTGACACCCCTATAGCATTAAACTAAGTTAATTCTTCAATATAAGTATAATATTGTCTATGTATACATTCCATAACATCAATGTATGATTCATAAGTTAAATTCCCTTGTAATTTATATGAACTTAAGCATACTTTTCTTTGGTCATTTGACATCCTCTTAATAATAAGAATTATGTTAAAAAGATTGGTTAATCAAACTAGTCCAATATAACTCATAACTCTTTAAATCTAAATGGTATCTCATATGGATCCAAAATTTTAACTTTATTTATATTCTTCAAAGTAACTCAACTTTACTTTTTTTTAACAATCTATAATGTACTTTGTTATGTACTTAAAATGCTCTTACGAAAAAATTTCTTTCTTAAAATTTTCATTTAATAATTTCATAAATTGCATATCATATACTTGGAATTTTATTCTGCCAGTCAAAATCCTTTCCTTCCTAAAAATTCATTCAATTCTTACTTCTTATTTCAACAACTATCTTCATCTATTACAACTAGCATACGCCATAAAAAAAAAAAAAAAAAAGGCCATACCAACATAACTTACACTGAAAATCCACTGTAAACATATCCATAACAAAAAAAAAAAAAACACAAACAGGCTTGATGTTTATCCTTTGATGATCCCATCGTGATTTAAAATCCTTTGATCACTCCAAAATTTCTAAAACTAATAAATCCTCCTCCATAGATATCTTAAATAGCTTCACCATATACCCTTGACATGTAATTTCCTTGATGCACATGAATCCACTCTCATTCTTACTGTACACTCATATACATTCTCAATATTAATAAAAATCATATCAAGATCGTTTTTTTCTCTCTATATTGTTTCATTAATACACAAAAATTGGATCTATGATAAATTTTTCTAGTAAAAAACCAATTTGCTTCTTAGACAACAATGTAATTTTCTAAGAAAATCTTCAATTGTCTTCTCCCATAAATTTATTGTACAACTCATAATATGATTCCCTTATTATTATTATGACAATCTTGACTGCATTTGTTCCTAAATTCTAGGACCAAAATATTTCTTATGCAATCATTTGGCATCTCTTGGCATTTAGCATTAAGCCACGAAACTTCAAAAATTGCTCAGCTTACAATTGTCAGCATACCATAAGCCAATTCCTAGCTATCTGCTTTTTCCCCCCCTCAACTACAAATCACATAAAACATTGTACTTCTACTTCCGCCAGTACGGCCTACTTATAGGCCAAACAACAAAGCCTTAAAGATCATGATTAAATTTTCTTGACTGATACCTATTAAATAGTTTGTTAATACTCTTCAGACAGAAGTTTTTCTTTCTCTGTTTAGGAAGAACCAGCAAAAAAAATTGAGCAAAAGAAATGCCATGGACAAATCAAGTATATATTGAATACTAACCCATCAGAATATTTAGCTTCTAGTTCCCGGTATGCTTCATGCAGCACTTCTCTTCCAGAAAGAGGTGTACTCTAACGGATAATGCAGTTAATTCGTTTGTTAATTTGTTATTAAAAAAAAAACTCGGAATGGCATTTCAGAAAGGTGAAAAGTAACCTGCTTGCTGACAATAGCTCCAAGTTGACTTCCAAGAGGGCGACTGTGAAAGTATTTTTCAGATTCTTCAAAAGAAACCCCTCTCAACACTTCCTTCAACTCTCACCTACAAAAATGTACTTTACCATATAAACATATAACATTCGATTATGATGACTTCTGCAACTTACCTACACAGAAATACCTCAAAATACAAATCTTATATCTTATTTCCATCAGAAGACATCAAGTGAGGACACCACACCTGGTTCCATAGAGTTCCCTATCTCATAGTTTTACTAATAATAATCAATTGAATCACAACAAGACTAACTAGGAGGAATAGAAGGTTGACAAGAAAAGGAGAGAATTGATTTAATGTTTTTCATTTCAATATGTACAAAATATACACAATTGAATAGAGAAAATATAAAAATCAGAGAATATAATTAATTATAAAATAACTATAATAATCCAGGGATTGATGAGTAGACAGTAGAGATCCTACAAAATAATGAGGTAGCAACGGAAGAGGAAGGAAAAAAAAGGGCAGAAGTCTTCATGAGTGTGGGTCCTAGCTGACAAAAATTATGGCATTTCACACTCCCCTCAAATACATAAATGAATATCATCCATTCCAAGCTTGTTTGATAATATCTTAAAGATTTACCCTTGATAATCCTTTAGTGAGAATGTCAACCAGTTTTTCACGTGTTTATGAAAGTAGTATAGATTAGACCACTATTAAGCATCTCCTTTATAAAAGTGTCTATGTACTTCAATATGCTTTGTAAGGTCATGTTGTACGAGATTTTGTGTAATATTGAAAGTTGGCTTGTTATCACAATAGAGCCTCATAAAATCATTTCATTCAACTTTTAAATCTTTCAAAATATTTTTTTGCAATAGCAATTCATAGAATTCTAGTATTAAAGATTTAAAAATTGGCTTCTACGTTAGAGTTTGCTAACACAATTTATTTTCTACTTTTCCAAGTCACCAGATTGTGCAATATCCTAAAGATAACATCCTATCAACTAAATAGAACCGCATAATAATCATCTATGCATGCTTCAAGAGTTACACCCCACCACCCACTACGAGTGCAAACGAGTCGAGCAACTCGAGTCAGGCCTAACTCGAGCTTGAACTCAAGTCGAGCTCGAGCTCGACTCTTGCCACTGAAAATGAGCTCTTCGAGTGGCTCGATTCAGGCCTAACTCGAGCTCAAACTCAAGTTGAGCTCGAGCTTGACTCGTGCCACTGAAAATAAGCTTTTCGAGCGGCTCGATTCAACGGTTCTAGCATGCAGAGGCCAATTTACGGACGTGGCTCGCACATGCAAAGGCCAGTTCACCTTCATCAATTCACATGTGCTTCACTGATTAGCCTTCCGCTGTTTGCTCTCACTTTGTCAGTTCATCATCATTGGTTTGCAAGCGCTTCACTAGCCTGCCTGCCGCGGTTCGCCAGTTTGTATGCGCAAACTTGTTTCCCCAGTTCACCTTCCACACTTCGCCTGTTCACCTTCCACACTTCGCCTGTTCACCTTCTGCCTTCCGAACCGCTTGACGAGTAATCAAGCCGAGTATCATTAGGATCGAACTCAAGCTCAATAATCCAACGAGCTCGAAATTCTGCTCGAGCTCGAAACTTCATAAGCTTGAAATTCTACTTGAGCCTTTCGCAAGCGCCCAACTGGTTTGCCTTTTGTGGTTTGCACGCGCTTCACCAGCTTGCATGTCGTGGTTTGCCAGTTTGTACACGCAGACGTGATTCGCCATTTGGCCTTCCACGCTTCGCCAGTTTTTCCTTCTGCCTTCCGCCTTTTGAGTCGCTCGATGAGTAATCAAGCCGAGTATAATCTGGAATATAGGTTCCCTTACATGAAAATTAATGGAATAATAGATATTTTGATTCATAGGAAGATAAATATTCTATACATTCAGGAAACTAAATGAATTGGAGGGAATGCTAAGGAGATTGATAGTTTATGATTTAAACTATGGTATTCTAGGAGTCATACTATAAATGATATATGTGTGATTATTGATAAGAGTTTGAAGGATAATATTGTAAAATTAATAGAATTATACATTTAAAGATTGTTGTTGATGCTAAGATTTTAATATTATAAGTGCTTATGCTTCTCAAGAAGGCTTGGATTTGTGTTCAAAATTAAAATTTTAGAATGACATAGAAAAATTAATACAAAAGATACCTCTTGAAAAAAAATGTTTTTATTAGAGAAGATTTAAATGGACATGTTGCTAGAGATGTAGATTGATTTTAAAAGCATTCATATTGGCTATAGGTTTTGAGTGACTAACGAATGTGGTAAGACCATATTAAATTTTTCTATAACATATGATTTTGCAATTGCTAATATCTTATTTAAGAAAAATGATAAGCATCTCATCACTTATAAAAATGGATATAATAAAACTCTCATTATTTTTTTATAACAAAAATAGATCATTTAGATTGCAAAAATTATAAAGTTATTCCGAGTGAAAGTTTATCTACACAACATCACTTATTAATTTGAGACTTTAAGATGAAGGGGCAGAATATAAAAAATAAAGCAAAATATTGTTCTAGGATTAAATGGGAGCGTTTAAAAAATATTAACAAAAATATTTTTGAGAATAAGATTCTAGATCTTAAAATTTTGTTTTGCATGAGAAAGCTAATATTATGTGGAAAAAATAGCTATAATATTAATAATGTTACAAAAATGTGCATGGAGTATCAAAAGGAAAAGCTCATACTAGTAAAAATAGTTTGTGATTGAGTTAAAATGTGCAAGAAAACAAAATAGCAATTACAAAATTAGCTCATCAAGCTCGATTCATGAGCCATTTATCGAGCCGAGCTCAAGCCAACCCACAAGTCGGCTTAACTTACTAACACCCCTATAGTTGGACCTGTTAATATTCTAATACAGGTGTGGAAATGCTTAGGAGATGAAAGAATTTCTTGTCTTACTAAACTTTTTATTATTATTTTAAGGATTTAAAAGATGTCAGATGGGTTGAGAATGAGGTGTTGATTCCTATTTTTAAGAATAAAGGTGATGCACAAGATTGTTTGAATTATAGAAGAATTAAATTAATGTGTCATACTTTAAAAACTACTGATGTAGTAGATTGATGAAAAAGAAATGGATATGCTTGAAGGGATACAAAATCAGGGAACCAACACAAGCTCAAAGGCTTTAAAAAGGTATATTATTATCCTATCATCTCTTTTTCTCCTTAGAACTATATATACCAAGATAAGAAGTTTCTAGAAAGCAAATAAATAAGATGCTCCGCATCATACTCTCCTTATGTCAAATGAACTCGACTTCATCGAGATGTGTCGTTGGAAGGGAGAAAGGTGTAGGAAACATGAGCAATCCTCCTGGATCAAAAATTTTACGTCTTCAATACATGTCCGCAAGCTTATTAAAACGAGTCCAGACTTCTAATGCCTTAGCCAATGTGATTCCACCCTACATGGAATACAACCATACCCAATAATATGGAATGCTTGCTGTACCCATGGAATTAGTTCCATCATTTGTTCTAGACTCTTTTCCCTAAACTCTAGACCTTCTATAGCTATGCCATCATCTGTAAGAATGCCACCTGTAGCTATCCAATATTATGGCATTCCAACTGATCGACAAACCGCCACCGACTTCTTGACACCAGGTCTGAAAGGATCCTTAATGCCCATAATTCCAATACATGTGTACCCGTCATAAGGGATTTGTTGATTAGCTGAGAAATCAACTTCAACCCTCATATTCTTTCAATTGTATCCTCAAGGAAAAGTGTGTTCAGAGATGATTGGTTGTTGCATCATCAAGGGAAACAACATTACCTGCAGCATCTGAAACCTTGTTACAAGAAATCAGAACTATTTCAGAGGCACCTGTACAGTGGGCTCGGTATCCTCCTTGAATAAGCTTAATTGCTTTACGCTCTAATATAAAATCACCTCCTAGAGATAAGCCAATCTTCCCAATGATTGTGGAAACTCCATTCAGCTTAACCTGTAAAGGAGTTTCATCATCTCCTCCTTCACTAAGTGTGGCCATCAACTTACCCCATTGAGTTCTCATGCCAATAGTTGTTACCAACTTTTACATGATCCATCCTGAACCTTTGTTCCAGACAGGAGAAAAGGATTTTCTGCAGTTATGGCAACAGGTTCAATCTCCCCTGATAAACTTGACTCATCAATAGGTTCACGCTTGACGCCAGGCGTGGGATCACGGACAACGGATGGTGGTTGATTCAGTATTTGGTCGCGTGCTGGAAGCGGGCCAACCGCCTCGAGTGGCACACGCAGGAACGGAATGGGGTTGGGATTAGCGGTCACAGTGATAATATAAGCCGTTCTTGCTACATAATAAAGGAATACAAGAGTGTACTGGACATGCGGAAGCGAGGTTGAGCAAAGGAAGGAATGCAAAGTAGGCGAATTTGGAGGTAGAAGCAGGGTCGGGTGCGCTGGAGGCGCTCAGATCTAGGATCGGGGTGGGTTCGTGTGTTCGGGAGGCGTAGGAGGTCCGAAAAATCGCTCTCCCTAGACAATATCTATATGAGCGGCGGAAGGATCGCAATGGAGTAGGGTTGGTTGTGCAGGCGCACTAGAGGAGCTGAGGAGCAAAGGCACCAGTATGATTGCCGACATTCTTATTCTCTCTATCAAACAGATGAAATTAGAGTATAAATCATCAATTCGATCGAGTGATTCACTCATTTGAGCTGCCCAAAAGGATTTATGGCTTTGATCATCATCGTCAGCACATCTTCTTTGGTATCAATCATCATCAACAACCCATCTCTGACTTCGATCGTCGTCGACAACCCATTTCTTCGACACTCCGTCATTCCTCATAAGCTCTAAGCTATGATACCAACTGATATAGTGGATCAAAAGAAAGAAATGAATTTGCTAGAAGGGATACAAAATCAGGGAACCAACACAAGCTCGAAGGCTTAAAAAAGGTAAAATATTCTCTTATCAGCTTTTTTTCTCCTTACAACAGCCATATATAACAAGCTAATAAGTTTCTAGAAAGCAAATAGGTCATTTAATCTTAAGACACTTTTTATTTAATATGTTCTACATCAACTATGGGAGAGAGTTACAGAGCATAGATTACGACATGATACTAATGTTTCTCAAAATCAATTTGAACTCATGCCGGGTAGGTCTATTATGGAAGCTATACATTTATTGAGAGGTTTGATGGAGAAGTATAGAGAGAATAAGGAGGGTCTGCATATGATATTTATTGATTTAGAGAAAGCAAATGATAAAGTTCCAAGAGAAGTGCTATGGAGTTTTAGAAAAAAAATGTGTTAATAATGCTTATATTCAAGTCATTAAGGATATGTGTGTAGGAACTGTTAAATGTGTTCAAACACAAGGTGGCTTGACCAAGTATTTTTCCTATTTCTATTGGATTACATCAAGTATCAACCTTAAGCTCATATCTTTTTGCTTTAGTCATGAATGTTCTCACTGACATTTGCAAGAGTTTGTACCCTAATGTATGCTTTTTCATTATGGTATTCTTCTTGTTGATAAGACTACAGAGGGAGTTGAAGGTAACCTTGAATTATGAGGTCAACCTTAGAGTCTAAAGGCTTTCCTTTGAGGAGATCTAAAATTGAATATATGGAGTGTAATTTTAGTAATAATAGATATAGTGGGGAGATTGTGACTTTGGGCGATCAAATCATTAATAAGAGTACACGTTTTAGATATATTGGGTCTATTGTTTAGAGTGATGGTGAAATAGATGGGGATATTATTAGTAGTATTCAAGTCGGATGGTTGAAGTGGAAGAATGCATCGGGCTTGTTGTGTGATAGAAAAGTCCCTATCAAACTTAAGGGAAAATTCTATAAGATGGTAGTAAGACCTGCAATGCTTTAGTGTGCAGAATGTTGGCCATTAAAAGAGAAGCATAATATTAAGTTAAGTGCTACAGAGATGAGGATGCTTAAGTGGATGAGTGGCTTTACTCTTAGACACAGGATACTAAATGAGCATATATGTGAAAAGGTCAAAGCAGCTCCAGTGGATGATAAGATTAGAGAGAGCCGCCTTAGATGGTTTGGTCACATAAAACGGTGGCCTTCCGATGACCCAGTTAGGAAAGTTGATGTATTAGATTTGACTTATGTTAAGAAAGGTGGAGGTAAGACCTAAAAAGACTTGGCTAGAAAATATTAGAGATGAACTTTCTTTATTAGATTTAGATGAGAATTTGATTCTTAACAGGTCACAATGGAGAAAAATGATTCATGTAGCCGACTCCACGTAGTGGGATAAAGGTTTGTTGTTATTGTTTTTTATGATGACAAGAATTGAACAGAATTGGTGTAATATTTTTCATTTCAACATGTACAAAATATATAATTCTAAAAAAGCATCTAACAGCAAAATATGAAATTAGGGAATAAAATTAATTGCAAATAATCATAAACATCCACAAATTGATGAATAGTCAGTAGGAATCTCACGAATCAATGAGATCAGAGTAAAAAGGAAGGAAAGGGAGTGAAGATTTTGATAATTATAGGTCCCAATTGGTGGAATTATACAGGAATTTCCCAAAGGATAATGAAGTTCTTCTCTAAGCTTTCTACCATGCAATTATGATAAGAACCTGAAGTATTTCAAGAAATAAAAGGAGCTTTAAAGGTCATGTTTGCATATGTACAAGCATAGGCAATTTATTTGTCCATAACTATTAATAGATCCCCTCCCTCATCTCCCTCTTAGCTTTTTACTAAGAAAAAAAGACTAGATAATCCCATTCCACTTTCAGTTTTCAGAACAAGAAAAGCCTCGCATACTACAGAAAAACAGAGCGACCACAAGATGGCACCACTGGCAAGCTATGTGATACCTCATAAAGAATGCTAAACTTAGCTTCAAGTAGTTCCAATAAAAAGGTCGAACGAAATATCACTTAAGAGCAGAAAACAAACAAACCCTGGCGGTAAGTGACTTCAATTATAAAAGAAGTGCCTTCTAAAGATAAAGTATACTAAACCTGTCGGTTCAAAGAATTCCAATGAAAAAGAAGAGCAGCAAACGGATTTTCAGACAGATCTTGAGCTTTACGGCTTCCATAATTGGTATACCTAAACAAAATAAGATAAAATCTCATAGAAATAATTCTTTGTAAAATGTTTTCCAGCTCTTTTGTGTCTCGCATTAGAAGAAACAATTAGCGGAAATCGAAAGTTAATAAAACCATATTAATCAAATAAAAGGGCAGACTAACCAAACAAAGCCTTGTTTGTTCACTCCTTTTAGAAGAACCATCCGTGATGAACTGCCAGCAACACAAATTAAGTTTCTTGTGAACATATAATGCATAACTCAAGGTAATTGATTTATCTTAGAAATTTTAATCTAGGAGAACGAAATAAGAAGCTGAAAGTTTACATTTTGCCATCTTTGCTGGAGGTTGATAAGGCCATGGCATTAGGCTCTCGTAAGCCAGCTGCAACAGCTTCATCAAACCACTTGCAGAACTACAAGCAATACAGTCTTTTATAATTTAAGCAAACAAGCTATCAGCGTTAGGGTAAAACAGTTCAAAATAGCATATCTATCAAAGCTGGATGGTTTCTCACATTTATTACAATAAGATGGTAAAAAACTCAAATGATATACAAAAATTTTGCCATGTTTGTCTGAACCAGTTCAGAAGTCTGCAAATTACATACCTGATCAGTAGGATCCGCCAACACCTGATTTTCCAGTAGCTCTGGAGAAACATAGTTTTCCCTTAGAGCTGAGATGTTAACTTTAGGAGCCTTTCCAATTCTCACACACATGGAAGTGCCAGGATACGCAGGAAGCCGGAGATCAAACTTATCTTTGATAGATGGAGGCACAAATCTGCCACCTAAAAAGTGATGAGGACCAGCAAACTTCTTCGCACAGAGCTTTGGAGCTGTTAATGATACCTGGATAGCTCACAGTGGAAGTAAATAACAATATGCAAGAAGGAATGCAATAATTGACTTTGCAAAAATTAAAATAAAATATGAAGCGGGATCTATGACAAAGTAGACTATGTCATTACAGAAATTTCACATCAGAAGCTAACCAGCATGTCAGGTTTGATCCCTTCACCATTGATATCTCCTTCTTCAACATGCCAACCAGACGGGATATCAACAGAAATTACGGCAGGTGAGCTCCTTGTATTTTTTTCAATGTCGTTCAACAAAGCAATCCTTTGGATAAGATAATCAAAAGGTGGTCTTGGAGCACCTAAATTACATTTGGAAATATTACTTAACAATTGCTTTAGCGTTGGAATCAACACATACAGAAATTCAAATGTATCATACATTCACTAACTTATAAATATGAAAAGGAATTACTCGCCATTTGTGCCATCAGAGTAAAATTTTGTTCAATTCCAGTGATAGACTAAATGACTTTTGCACTGTTATGTAGAAAGAAATCAGTTCTCCTTAGGGGTGCGAGTCAAGCCGTCTCATGAGCCGGCTCAGGCTCGACTCATTAACAAGCTCAAGAGTCGATGTGGGCTCCCAAAATTCACGCTCTGGCCTCCCCTGCTTTTCGGTGGAGTTTTAACAAATTAAGTTATTGGGTAAATTTTCGTAAGGCAAACTGGGTTTGAAATAAGACACTACTCAGAGATTTCGTTCTAATTTTGTGAGGCCTTTATAATTTGAATTCTAGTTTTGATTAAGGCTAATCGTCAAATGAATATATCGTACCCGTAGATACGTGATACTTAGCATATAGTAGCAGCTTTGGTTTAGGTATTTGAAATTTTGATATTTAAATTTTAAAATTTCACCATCTTGCACTAAAAGCGGACGGTGGGAGGAGTGATGATGAGTCCAATCAAAATCCCATGGTTTCGCCTTCCTAGGCCATCGTGGTCCCTGATCTACTTAGTCATGGTCCAAACGTACCTGATAAACCTAAGGTGAGTGTTTGTCTAAGGGGACAAATTTGAACCCACCTTAGCTAACAGAGGGCTTTGTGCCCTACCGATCGTATCCTATTGATTCATATCTCAATAGTTTAGTGTCATTGGGGAGCATGTGGGTGCTGGCCATGACCGTAATTTAGTGGTGTCATTTGGTGGCGAACCACCTGGTACAGAGGGCTTTAGTCATAACCATTTACATGTAGTGATATTTAGAGATGAAACCATCGGTGTGATGCCATTTGGTGACAAAACCATTTGTTAGAGGACACGTGCCACGTCTTTGCTGGCAAGAGACAGTTTGAAAATGAATCATAGAGATATTCTCGATCAAACATTAACTCTTTATGAGCTAAAGTGATGTTTATTTATCCACCTCGACAAATTATTGTGGAGGGTTGATGAATTTTGTTTTAAGTGTTTTGATGGTTTATTTCGATTTTAAAGAATTTTAAATTTTAGTATTTTTTTTTATTTTATGAGCATTTTGGTGGCATTTTGAATATTTAGAATTAATCCCTCCGGTTGAGATATACGTTCAACATAAGCATCATCTGAGGTTTTATGAATATTTTGAGAATTTTCATGGTTTAAAGGCCTTGAAGCCTGATATGAACGTATAAAATCAAATATCCCGATCGATGCCAGGATCATATATTTGTTCATTTTTCAAGTTGTGTAGACACCAGTCCCATCAAGGAGAATGATTGGACTTGAACTTAGGTTCATTTCTTGACCCGCGTAACATCCTCGAACGTCATGTGTGTAAATACAACATACTCGTCGGGGCCATGCGGGTATTTAGGAGACATTTTTGTAATTATCTGTTGAACCTTGTGGACTCTATCTAATTGCTATCATAGGATCAGTTTCATTGTCAGTTATATGCTTTTACTAGTGGAATTACACACATGTTGTATTTACATATGAGGATCAGTTCTATCTAATTACCTGTCGGTTCTATCCAGAGGATCGGTTTCGACCAAACATGTGTAAATACAACAAGCTCGTTGGGGCCCATGCAGGTGTATATTCTTACAAATATACTAGTTGATGTACTTGGATGTGCGCTTTCATATTTGCGTATATACATGTTCTGTATGTGTGGGGATATTTTAAAATGTTTAATGCTGCTCAACTGTGCAAACGATCAACATTTGGGTCTGCGCAATGCTTTATGTAGAAGCCCGTAGACGCCTTCTGTCCGCTTGTAGGGATATTGCGGATCCAGTGGTCTGGCGTCACATTGAGGGTTGTTAGTTGTTTTAGGCAGGTAGGGTGTTGTGCACTAATGAATATGCTACTATCACTTGTTGCAACTGCATTTTCCACAAGCTTGATGCCTCTTTTGCAGGCAAGTTGCTTTGCATACAAATATTCTGGTGCTATCCGTAGGCCTTAACAAGATTTTACCTATAGTAGATTGTTTGGCCTGCTAACTGGGCTGGTTTTGGAGGCTTGATGGGCTGGCAGCTGGGCTTTTTGAACGTAACGGTATGGGCTTTGAAAGTGGGCTGCTTTGGAGGGCTAAATGTGGGCTATTTGTAAGGAAAGAAGTGGGCTTCCTGTTGAATTTTGTTACAGGCTTGGTAGAAGGAATTATAGAATGGGCTTTGGGCCTGCAGTGGGTTGTTCGGGTTGGGTTAGTGGAGGAGTGGAGAGGGAAATAAAGCTGTTGGTGGGAAGAAACACAGGAAGAGATCAGCTAGGGCAGAGGTTTGCGAACGAGGGAGGAGGAGATCGGCTGTTTGAGTGAAGATCAGAAACTAGCATGAGTTTTAGACGGCTCAGTTGAGATCGGCTACAAGTATGGGGTCCAAAATGGAAGAGGAAAAAAAACTTGTGGCTGGATACGGCCTGGAGAGGGAAGCTGGGTGTCGGGTATAGGAGGTGGGAGAGATTGATTGCAAGACCTTTGTCAGTCGAGTAGGTGAGGTTGATGGAAGGGCTTACGGAAGGCTGCTGCGTACGAATGGAGGGATGGGGAAGCAATGGGATCTGGGTTTGAGGTGGTCGGATGAGGTGCGAGATCTGGATGTGGTCTGGGAGATGTGGAATTGGGATGCGGCTGGAGCTCGGCAGTGGAAAAGATGGGAGTTGCGGCTTTGATGTTCGAACAGGGTCGGTGAAGACAGGATTGAGGTTGTGGCTTGTATGTGGGAAGGAAGTGAAGTAGCGAGAGAACCATGAAGCGAGGCTCTATTTCCATTTTAATGATGAAGGCAGAAGCAGGATCGAGGCGAGCTACGCACGTGGGAGAAAAGATGCGAATTCTTCCTCATTTTGCACAAGAAATGATTACTATAGCAGGCGGCGGATGCAACTCAAGTAGGGTTTGGGTATAGGCAGCAGTAGAGGTAACAATTTTTTTTTACTATATTATTTTTATTTTTATTTTTATTTAGGTCAACAATATACTAAGTTTTAGATCTACTCAAACGAAAGACTTTAGACTCTAAGTTTGACCTCCATTATTCAAGTTTACCTTCAACTCCCTCTCTAGTCTTATCAACAAGAAGAATATCATCAGCAAAAAGCAAAAAGCATAAACCAGGATACAACCATTTGCAAATGTTTTGTGAGAACATCAATGACTAAAGCAAAAAGATATGGACATAAGGCTGATCCTTGATGCAATCCAACTGAAATAGGAAAATAATTGGTCAAAGCACCTTTCGTTTGAACACAAATAACAGCTCCTGCGTATATATCATTAATGATTTGAATATAAACATTATTAATCTTTTTCTTTTCTAGAACTCTCTATAGCACTTCTCTTGAAATTTTATCATATGCTTTTCTCTAAATCAATGAATATCATATGTAGATCCTCCTTATTCTCTCTATACTTCTCCATCAACTCTCTCAATAAATGTATAGCTTCCATAGTAGACCTACTCGGCATGATTCCAAATTGATTTTGAGAACCTATGCACCATACTTCTCTCCCATAATTTTAAAGGAAATAGTGAAAAATATTCAGAGGAAAACATAAAATGTAAGTATAGACATCATTGCATTCATTGAATGAGATGACATAAAAAATGGAAATCATGGCAATTTAATAATATAAGCGCAAAGACATTAAGGTCATTAGCCTTAAATATTTTTTTGGATTGTTTATAAAGATGCATATAAAAAAGAATTGAATGTGAGGAACCCTAGTGAATAATGTTATGGAGGATATTATTTTAATTGATGGAGCATCTTATTAAGTATGTAAAAAATAAGAATGAAAGAGGATATTTTTAAAAGATATGAACTTGAGGTTTGTAGAATGACAACAAATTATATGACATGTAATATAAGAGATGTTAAATTGATGATTCTAAATCAATATTGCTAGAAAATAAAATAATATTTAGATGTGAACTATTTAATTATCTTAAATTTATAAAATATAAAAACAAAGCTATAGATAAAAATACAACTGCTTGAGTTTAAAATTGATAATTATAATTAAAAAAGTACCTTGCGAGTTATATGAAGTAAAAAAAAAAACATCAATAATACTTTAAGATAAATTTATAAAATAATAATTAGAGGTCTATGTTATATGGATTGAGCATTAAACAATAAATTGAGATAAGTAATTTAAATAAATTGTGGTGAAGAAAGGTGTATATAGTGAAAACTGATAATATTAAAGGGATAGCCTAACTAGCATCTATCAATATAAGGTGGCGTAAAAATACACTTAGGTGCATTAGGCATGTATAATGTTGGGGGAAAAAAAAAAAGTACTTACAAAGATGAAGATTATACTATTGTATAGGTATTTGAAGTAAAATGATTCCACCAAAGATAATATGGATATAATTTATAGAAAAGACATATACTATAATTAACATCTTCTATAGCACTCAATAGAAATGAATGGAGTAGGGGTCAGTAAAACCAACTATGAAGATTTGGGATAAAGCTAATGTTTATGAGTATGTGGCACATCATTTGAACCTAATAGGCTAGTATCATTATGTCTTAACCACTTACCCTCTACTCACTATAAATAGTAATGACGATTGATGGTTACTGTTACATGCTAATCAACCTCAGCATGCTTCTCATTACATTTGGGATGTCACATAGTGAATCACTTTTGCGAAGCACCATACACTAAACATTGACTCAAAAGTTATTTCATTAATTCTAGCATGTTATTAATCGTTGTCATCCTAACCTTAGTCTTCAACCTTTCTCATCTACGTTTAAGGTTTGCATAGATGGTTTACATCAAACATAGACCTACCTCAATAAATCTTTCACTCTATAACAACAAATCACATTTTTTTTATCTATAGTTCATTTACAATCTACTCAAGCGTGATTTCATTTACCAAATTCAACCCTATATTTCAAATTTGCTCCAGCTCAGAAGCATGAAACATCTAAAAATTTGCATATGTTTTATGTATGGATCTGATAATACCATTATTTCTCATCTAGTTTCATTCATTCTTTAAGAACCTAACTTGGAGTGGAAATTGTCTCTATATCACTCAAACCTAATTTTGGCCTAATATAAACATGAACTGAGAAGGATCAAAATCAACATGGAACTTGCTTTGATACATTAATACAATCTACACTAAAAAAGAGATTATCGGTGTAAATGACCAAAACTATGAGACAAGAAGAATAATGGAGCTAGCTTACCATGAAATGAGAATCCAAACATTGCATCTACAATAATGTCAAAACGATCAGATAAATTCTGAGGTAGATCTTCAACAAACAAGAATGGTATTGATAAAGATTCCAGCTACAAAATTGCATCAATGGAGAGAGGTTTATTAGATAATGTTCAGTTTAGTTGGCTACAAATGAATCAATATCTACCTGAGTTACTAGGCCTGAATATAGCGGCTTGGCTGTACGTTTTGGATAACAAATAAAAGGCTGATAACCAAAATGATAAAGATGACGAGCAGCAACTAGACCATCGCCGCCATTATTCCCTGGACCACAGAGAACGATAACGCGGCCATTGTCATTTGAATTGTAGACCTATAACATTCGTCAACTTTGTAATTAATGAGGGTTAATCTAGAAAGCATGATACATGAGTTATCACTAATTTAAATTCAGAGATATAATGGCCCTCTTTTAACAACAATCGATTAAGCAAAAGTAATTATTTAAAAGAGTTCAGATAATCTAAATCCTTGATAAACATCACTAGGTATGCCCCACAAAAGATCAAAAAAGATGATTATAAAAGAAAATCATTCATACATATATGTTTGGCATTAGAAATTTTTTTAGCAAACCTATTAAAACAAAAAGCATATCTGAAATTATAAGAGATAGAAGAATCTAGAAAATTTCAACAATATTTTCTTCATTGAGATACAAGAGTTGCAAAACACAATTCTTAAAAATCATCAACATTACCCTTATTCCCACTATTTGGCATTAGCTTTATAAATTAT
Source organism: Dendrobium officinale (assembly GCA_019514585.1). Taxonomy (NCBI): domain Eukaryota; kingdom Viridiplantae; phylum Streptophyta; class Magnoliopsida; order Asparagales; family Orchidaceae; genus Dendrobium; species Dendrobium officinale. The sequence goes on from CM033687.1 coordinate 1,898,782, forward strand.
TAGTTTTCAATCATTCCTACCAAGCGTTACCCAAAGTCCTAGTCCTATTCTTCCCAAATTATTTTAAATGCTTATATTGAAGTTATTTTATAACTATCTTTTATTCTTTATAATCCTCTGATAGTAATTATATCTAATTATCTAATTAGTGCATTTTTTACTCTTCGTTATATGTAAGTTCAAATCACTTAAATCTATTTTTAATTATCTTATCATCAATATATGTTACTCCAACAATCCCTCTAACATAATCATACTTTAATTTAACTTTTCGAATTCTGTCATGCATCTTAACATTCTGTTTATATCACAGTCAATTTAGATATCAACTATTTTTAATAGCCCAATGCACGGATCCATATGTCATGACTAGATTAATTTTGATTTTATAAAATCTATCATTAAGTCATGGGGATATTCTCTTATCACTTAATTTCTCTTAATACACTTATCCATTTTAACCACTCAACTATAATAGAACTTATACCATCATTTATATCTCAATTCTTCTATATAATAAATCCCAAATTCTTTAACCGATCACACTTCTTATCTTCCGATAATATTCAATTATGATTGTTACAAAATTTTCAAATCATATACTCAATATTTGTTTTGTCAATTCTTAGATCACTAAATTCTAGATGTTTTATCTCTTGTTCGAAAGGTTCACTTATGTTAGTTAATGTATTATTGATTAGAACTTTCCCATTTGTTAAAATCAAGCACCAAGGCACCTCATAGAAAATAAAATAATGTGGCAACCATTTACAATTCGATAATTAAACGTATACTAGGTGCACCACACTAAAATCACCAATGGGCAATTCAAAGCATGCATGATAAAGGGGGTCTGGATAAATTTAAGCTAAGGCCAATAAAATTGAGAAATGCCTGAGTGTACTATGAGACGAGTAAAGGTAAATCATCAAGTTAGGCGTTTAGGAATAAGAATATTGAGATGGATGCTGCAAAGCACAAAAGGATAGATTAATAAATGATTATGTAAAAGTGACTATGGGACTAGAACCCATTAAAGATAAAGTACTGAAAAATAAACTTAATGGATTTGTGTTATGAAATGGAGAATAGAAGATGTACTTATAAAGGGGATAAAGGAGACCATACTTAAAAGTTAAAACCAAACCCAAATAGTTGAAATAATTTTGATGATGATGCTGGCATGGAGATGATAACTTATTAATATTACTTGCCCATGTCAGCTCATTCAAATGTTGAACTCAAAATATGTTGTAAACAAATGCAAATTATAAGTGATAATGTAAATTGCTGAAGAGAGTTGATAATTTATATGCCTCTTCAAGTTGCTTCAAGTTGAATGGGGATGTACTGTAGCAGGTCAAGCCTTACATCACTCCTACATAACTTCAAGTAACCTTGATATGCTCATCCGAAATTTACCAAAGTTCGAACTTTCAACAGCACATGCAACAGTGATCCGAGTAAGCAAAACACGTTAATATCTTCTTATTCCCCACCATGGTTTGAACTCTCAATTATATCCACAATAAGTGAACATGGAGTGGCTCTAGAATCACACCTCACTTGCGCCCATCCAAGTTCAGTTCCTTTAAATACGTTTGAACTTGATCTGATTATCCAAATTTAAAGCGCCAATACATATTTTTCAATGAGTTTAATTTTCGGACCATTTTATAGGGCTCCCTACAAAAAATAATTCATGAATATCATGATATGTTCTTTATCACTTCAAGTCGATCTTGATATGCATCATCAAAACTTAAATCTTCTCAGAGTTTAGCTTTCTTTAGGCTTTAATTTCCCAAAGTTTGAACTCTAAACACATTATACAACATTCAACACAAACGAATGAAAAAACAGGGTTCACAAAACCCACGTTCAAAAGCTGGCACAAGACCTGATGCTGATAAACGTTCAAGATCCTAAAGGAAACAATCATGAATAAACGATTTATTTCTCTTAAGCGATGCAAAGAGAACCAAACACTAGATCGGTGTATGCACGAAAACCAGTCCCAAGATAAAAATTCGAACTTGTGAGCTGAGATATATTATAGAAAGCACCAAACTATACTTATATCAAAACAGAAGATAATGGATGAACGTCACCTCAGCAATCGATGCAGCAACGCTCAACCCCGCCAATTCCTGCAATAAGCAAGCAAGATAGCCTAAGTTAAACTCTACCGCGATAGAAATAATGAAAGTGCGAACGGTGTCTTAATCTTCCAATTACAAAAGCAGGAGGAACGGACCATCAATTGGTCGACGCTGAAGCCAAGAGAACCCATGAGGATCTCATCAATCTCCGCGGCCTCCTTCTGTGTGAGATAAGATATGCTCTCCTCCCCCATTTCAACCCCAAGGGAGAAACAGCGGCGCGACGGAGGACACTGTGAAAGCGATGAATAAGCTGGCCTCCCGAAAATCGAAAGAGGAAGGGAATAATGCCAAGGTGTTGCCCGGCGAAGAACACGGACTGAAGCGGCGGTGTCGGCGGCTTCGATAACTGTGGCGGTTGAGTGAGGGATTAGAAGCTGGATAGATTGGGAGAGGCTGGAGGACATACTTCGAAGGGCTTTGGGCCTTAACATTCTGATATTTTTAAGAGGGTTCAAACATTCTCTAGAATCTGAAAGTACTGCGGTTTTTTTTTTTTTTTTGAAATATTTTGATAAATATTTTTTATACGTCGTACAAAAATTATCTTGATTAAGCATGAATCTCGAGGCAAAAATCAAGTTGAAAACTTCAAAAATTAAATCCAGGAGCACATGAACTCCGATTTCAGCAAACTTACATTCAAATTGAGCGTCTCGGAAATAAGAACACAGCGACACCAAATTCGACCCAATCTGAGCCCAAATAGGTCCGAACAAGGACCCGAAGCACTGTTAAAAGGTTCAAACCGCAATTTGAGTTACCAAACGGTCTCCGATTTTAACGAGCTTATACTCGAATCGAGCGGCTCGACGAGACAAATCCAACGAGCCCAAGATCTCTAAATTCCGACATCATTAAGGCCTCCAAATGTCCAACGAACGGTGCATGATCAAATGATTCGATATCAGCCGCCCATTCAAACCACTCCCAATTTGCCCCTGATCTCACGCCTATTTACGGGCTATGTCACTCCAGAAAAAACTATAAATAGAGCCCTCATTCTACACAAAGGGACTTAGGTGAAGAGAGAGGTGAAGAGAGAGGTGAAGAAGAGAAGAAGAGGAGAAAGGGGAAAAGGAGAATCCTCTCCTCCTCGACCACCGCCGGAGTTCGTCCTGCCACTCGAACACGTCGGGATTATGTGTGATATTTCGGGAGAATGCATGAATTCGGCCCAACTTTCCACGTGATGCTGAAATTCTTCCCAATTTACAACAGAGTTCCCTCCTGACACCGAAATTCTGCCCAAGTGAAGCCGGAGTTCTCCTCTGCCACCAACATACGTCGGACTTCTGCCCGACGTCGGACCTTCACTCTTCGCCAAGTTTCTACCCGATGCCGGACTTCTACCGGTTATCGGACTTCGTTGGACGTCTATGCAAAGATGGATTTCTTTCCTTTGTTGGACTTCCACCTGACGTCGTCCTTCTGATCTTCGTGGTCAGACAATAGTTCTTCTGACCTCCGTCGCCAGCCGACTACGGTCCTCCTTACTTACGTCGCCCGCCGACTACAGTCTTTTCGACATCCGTCACCCGCGACTACGGTCCTCCTGACTTATGTCGCCCGCCGACTACAGTCTTTCCGACCTCTGTTACCCACCGACTACGGTCCTTTTGGCTTACGTCGTCCACAACTACAGTCTTTCCGACCTCTGTCGCTCGCAGACTACAGTCCTCCTAACTTACGTCGCCCGCCGACTACAGTCCTTCTGACCTCCGTTGCCAACCGACTACGGTCCTCCTGACATACACGCCCACCGACTACAAGTTTTCCGACCTCCGTCGCCCTCCGACTATGGTCCTCCCGACCAAACGAACATGTCAATAGTGATTCTTTATATCATGTAATGTACTCTATAAAATGTACATCAAGCTAAGGCCTTCCCCCAAGGAAGAGCTTCATTTGTAATCGACTGCAATTCTAGTGGATTTATTTAAACTGGGCTAGGCCCCGTGGGGTTTCCCCCTTTTTCAGGGGGGGTTTCACGTAAAAATCTTGGTGTCTCATGAATGCTAGACCCTCTCTCCTTATCTGATTGCGTGCTGGATTTTCGTACAACGCTAAGACGTTAAATATGATATTTCTCTACCGTCGCGAATACTCCTGGACGCAACAATTTTATATATATTATTGTCTAATGCATGTCATTGCCATAAAGTATGACACTTATTATCATCAACAAGATTAACCTCCGCTATGATCACTAAGGGCTAATTGATTGGATTACATAAGGGTGTAAAATTTTTTAAATACAGGGATGTTAAAAATTTTGGTTTTTGAATGAATGAAAAATAAAAGTAAAGTAAAATAAAGTAAATATAATATAAATCATTATAGTTCTTTTTTGAGGTAAATTAAAGTCATCTTGCTCGACCTCCACAAATTGCCATTAAGCACCACCACCGGCCACCTCCACCCGCATTAGCATTAACACTGATATGACAGATCCTCCCATTTTTTTCGCCGTGAATACATAGCACACAATAACAAACATTCATCAATCATATATATCATCAATACATAAAATTCTTTGAATTATGGATGTCAATCTTAAAGTCTAAAGATTTTCGCTTGAGTAGACCTAAAATTAAATATATAGAGTGTAATTTTAGTGGTAATAGACCTAACGAGGGGATTGTGACTTTGGGTGATCGAGTCATTAATCAGAGTATACATTTTAAATATCTTAGATTTATTGTTAAAAGTGATGATGAAATGGATGGGGATATTATCAGCATAATTCAAATTGGATGATTGGAGTAGATGAATGCATCTGGCTTGTTTTGTAATAGAAAAGTCCCCCTCAAATTTAAGAGAAATTCTATAAGATAGTGATGAGACTTGCAATGCTTTATAATGCTGAATTTTGGCCATTAAAAGAGAAGCATAATACTAAATGTTACAGAGATGAGGATGCTTAAGTGGATGACTGGCTTTACCCTTAGAGATAGGAAACGAAATGAGCATATAAGTGAAAAGGATGGAGTAACTCACCTGGAAGATAAGATTAGAGAGAGTCGTCTTAGATGGTTTGGTCACAAAAAATGATGGCCTTTCGATGACCCGATTATGAAAGTAAATGTATTAAATTTGACTTATTTTAAGAAAGATAGTGGTAGACATAAGAAGTCTTGATTATAAAATATTAGAAATGATATGTTTTATTAGATTTAAATGAGAATTTGACTTTTAACAGGATATAATGGAGAAAAAAAGATTAATGTAGCCGACCCTACGTGGTGGAACAATGGCTTGATGTTGTTGATATTGTATCAATGCATAAAATTCTATAAAATTTTACTTAAAAACTATAGCATTGTCTAATGTTTTTTCTCAATTTCTTGTATGTATTCTATGTTGTTATAATGAAAGATAAAGTAACGGGCTCCATTTTCTAGAAGAAATTGGCACTTTTTCTTTATGACAATTGAAAAAGTTTATTTATGTCGAGAGATTATTAGGTGCGGAGTGCGGACGGGGGATCCGTCCGCACAAGTATTAGGTACCTAGCGGTACCCGCACTCGGTACCGCTGGGTACCACTAGGTACTCAATACTTGTGCGAATGGTATTCACTCCGCACCTAATACTTTTTCATATAAAAGTTGCAAAAAATCGTCAAACAATTCGAATTAATGTAAACTAATTGCTTTCGCTAGAGGAAGGGCTTGAACCTTCGACCTTATGGTTAACAGCCATACGCTCTAACCAACTGAGCTACTCCAGCTTTTTATTTCTATTTGTTCTTCAAAAAATAGTAATTAATAAACAATTCTGTGACGGCTAAAAAATAATTTAAATGATTAAATAACACTTTCATGGTTTAAATAGGCCAGCCAATCCAATCGGTTCAATTGATTGAGAACCTGTCCTCTGATGTGGGTCGAACCGATGAGCTATTTTGATTTTTTATGAATCGGTTGGTTCAAATATAGATTAATTTCAAATCCTTGTGATTTAATCAAATGATTATAATAAAAAATTTAGATATTCTAGCAAGTTAAATAATTTAAAAATAACAAAAACATGATATCCTAAAATTATAGTTTAGAATCCATTTCAAAATACTTGTTGCGACCTGGAATATTTGTTTAGTAGGCAGAACCATAGTTGGCGGGCAACGAAAGTTGGAAGGCCGTAGTCTGTTGACGGTGGTCAGAAGGACGTATGGGGAGCGATATCAGTATTAGTAAACCGTTGGCTCAGTAAATAGAGTCATCACTCTTTACCCGTCGGCACATTAGTAATCTTCTTATAAGTTTTAATCAGTGTATCACGTGAATTAATAGATTATAACATCAAACCACATATTTAAAGGAAAGTCCGTCGGCCCACCATCCTGTACAGGTCAAACAGTCTTTACTTGTTATTTGATCTGATATTTTATATGATTTCTATACTTATTGATATTATTGCGATGATTGTTTTATAAATTTAACACTCGTACTGGTTTATAACTTTGTTAGCTTTTGTATCATAGTATTTTATTATTTACAGATTTTACTACTACTATATTTGAGTTTTATTGTTGCATTGATTCAATGATCATATGGATGTAACTATCATGATTTGACTGTTGACATGCATATTGCTTCTTTATCATGCTTTAAATTCAGTTGTAAGTTTTGATAAATTGCTGGGCTTTTTAAGCTCGTTATATACGATTAAATTCTTTCAGGTCAGTGCATGAGAGCAGAATGTGAGGCTAGTCATGATTCTTCAGGTTCTGTTTCTTTTTTCTTATAGTCATGAGTTATGTATATAATTTTTGAGAATAAATACATATGTGCATATTGATGTTTTAAATTATAGAATCTATTTTACTATTTATTACTGATATATGATATTAGATAGTTCTAATTTTTTAATAAAAGATCAAAAGAATAATTCTTTCAATTTATATTATAGGGCATCATAGGAAGGATCGTAGTTGGTGGGAGATAATGGTCAGAAAGATCGTTGTCTGGCGAGGAGAGTCAAAAATATCATAGTCAGTAGGAGACAGGGGTCAGAAAGATTATTGTTTGGCGATGAAGGTAGGAAGAACCGTAGTAGGCAACGGAGGTTGGAAGGATTGTAGTTGGCAAGAGACAAGGGTCAAAAAAACTGTTGTCTGGCGATGGAGGTCGGAAGGATCGTAGTAGTCAATGGAGGTTAGAAGGATCGTAGTCAGCAGGAAATAGGAGTCAAAAAGACCATAATCATAAGGTGGTGGTTTAGCAAAAGTCTAGGCGTTATTCAGTGGTGTGGCATAACTCTGACTTGAAAGTTCATTAGGGATGTTAAGCCTTTAAGAACTAGCCCGAGGCTAATCAAGAGGGGGGGGGGGGGGGGGGGTGGTGAATTGGTATTTTAAAAAATCTTCTTACAATCAAAGCACAATCACAAACCAAAATCACCACAAAAATCAAAGTGCAAAAAATAAATGTTGAAATCAAAACAAAGAAAGATCACGGATTTATAGTGGTTCGATCAACTCGACCTACGTCCACTCCCCGGAGGCGCCCTCTGAGTATTGCACTACTAAAGTGACTCTCCTTTTGCTCCTACATTAAGGCAGAGAAGCCCTCACAAAAACTCCCTTCCGCCAACCCCGGAGAGGCAGAGAACCAAACTCCTTTTGCTTCCTCCTGAAGTAGGCAGAGAACCCAACTCCTTTTGCTTCCTCCTGAAGCAGGCATAGAACCCAACTCCTTTTGCTTCCTCTTGAAGCAGGCAAAGAACCTTGACTCTTTTTGCTTCCTCCTGAAGCAGGCAGTGAACCTCGACCAATTGTTGGATCTTACCTCCCTTGAACCCCCAAGGACGAAGGACGAAGACTGGAGAAGACGCCTTGGAGCCTTGCTTGGAGCAACCTTTGTGAATCCCTCTCACAAACTCCCCCCCCACAAGTTTCTCCCTCTCTCCCCCTCTCCTCTTGGCTCTCTCAGGTCAAGACAACAGCTAAAGGTCTTATTGCAAGAGAAAATTTGGGTCATTTAAATAGAATTTCAAGAACCGACATTATTGTCCAGGATGATAGGAATATCGTCCTTGCCGATTAGTACAAAATAAGCTCAATTAGTCGGGACGATTTGGGACGATCAGAAGAAAAATGGTTACATCGTCCAGGCCGATACCATATCGTCCTGGCCTATTAGTTCAAATCCGAGTACAATCATCCTGAACATCGCCCGGAATAGAGTCTGGCCGATGTTAATCGTCCAGGAAATCGTCCCGACCGATCCTGCAATTGGCCCGGCCGATATGATCGTATCAATCCGCCTTGATTGCTTTCTATAATTACCATATTAATTTAGACATAATTGTGCTGCATCGTCCAGGTCGATGTATAGATCATCCTGGTCGATGTCCTAAAATAAAGAATACCTAAATTGATCATGGTGGCTGATTCTTTCTGATTTGAGCCTATCGTCCTGGCCGATATAAGGATCGTTTAGGACGATGTGCTTAATGATGGTTGCCTTAACCAGGATGCCCTAATTAGGGTTTTTATTTTTAGTCGGATCGTTCTAACCGATATGAACATCGTCCAGGCCGATGTACTCAAAATAGAAAACACAGAAAATCCCTCAAATGTGTGTGTGTGCAAGGTTACTTAGCATCATGAACCACTTTTACAATAGACTCAAGAAAAAGAAAAATATTACAAACTGACTCAAACTAAATCTACCCAATCTTGAGCTGGTCTTGAGTTGCGTTCGATCTTGTGGACCTGAAAAGTTAGTAGGCAAGACAGTGTAGAGAAACATGAATGTTTGTTATCATCAAAAGTCTAATCCATAATCCTAGATTCGCAACACGACTTCTTTTGGTGGCCCGGCGAAAGTTTGAGCCTCAGTCGGCGGTCTGGCGGTGGTTTGGCAGAACTCTGGCATCAGGCGGTGGTCCGGCGAAACTCCGACATTAGGCGGTGGTCCTGACGGAAGTCCGGCGTCAGGCGATGGTTAACAGAACTCTAACATCAGGTGGTGGTCTGGCAGAATTTCAATGTCGGGCGGCAACATAACTCCGGCAACGGGATGTGGTCCGGCATAACTCCGGCATCGGGTGGTGGTCATGACGGAAGTCCAACGTTAGGGCAGTGGTCTGGTGGAACTTATATGTTTGATGGCGGTTTGGTTGAACCTCGACGTCGGGAGGAGGTCTGACGGAACTCTGCATTGGGTTTTGGTTCGGTGGAAGTCCAGTGTCAGGAGGTGGTCATGACGGAAGTCGGACGTCAGGCTGTGGTCCGGCGAAAGTCCGACGTCAAGAGGTTGTCCTGACGAAAGTTCGGTGTCAGGCGATGGTCCGGCAGAAGTTTGGTGTCAGGCAGTGGTACTGACGGAAGTTCAACGTCAGATGGTGGTCCGACGGAATTCTGAGATGCTAAGTTTTACTATTAGTTTACTGAAATCAGAGTTCACATTGCCCAAATTTTAATTTCGAAAGTTTCCAACTCGATTTTGCCTCGAGATTCATCCCCGATCAAGATGATTTTTTGATGATGTATCAATATTCAATAGTGAAATGTCTTGATTTAAAATATTACATATTGAATTAAAAAATATATTATTATTATGTTATTTAAATTACATTAAAATAAATTTAATATTTATTATATCATTATATTCAATTTCTGGTTCATATTAATTAAATATTGAAATTTTGAATCTCTTGATTCAATATTCAACCTGATTTTTAAAAATTTTAATATGATGTATAAGAATATAGGATCCATATTACGGATTTTGAAATAATATTTTTAAAGAGCTTTTTTTATTAAAAATATAAATAATTTATAGCTCATCAAATTATGAAAGCTCTATATATCTTTATTGAATTAGTTAAAACATCATTAAAAATGAGAGCTATATTTTCAAAATCTTTTAATGATAGTAAGGTTGTGAAAATCAAGCTGAAGATAGAACTAGAAAGAAGAAGTTTAAGATTCAATGTTCTAGAGATTGAATCAGATAATGTAATAATAATTAAAATTATTAAATTGATATGTAATATTATCATAAAGATATAATAAGTATAAAATAATATATATTTGTGAGTACTAAAAAATAACAAATAATATATTTTAGAATTTTAAATTTAAATATTTTTAATGATTAAATTTAATTTATATTTAATATAAATTTAGTTCATATGTAATTTTATAAATTTAATATAAATAATTACTAATTTATGTCATATATTTATATATAATTTACATAAATTGATTTTATATAAAAATTACATCTATAAATTCATACGAGATCATTTAAAATTAAAAAAACGATAAAAATTTTATTTTTTTAATGTATATATATATATATATATATATATATATATATATATATATATATATATTTATTTATTTTTTTAATTATTAAAAATAATTAAAATTATATAGTGTATGTGTTATGAACTTGAGAACTTCTATTTAATCATTTAATCCCATTTCACTTTGGCAATTTGTCTTAGTATTTTTTTATATAGTTTTTTTGTTTGCATGAGTAAAAATGTGACATAGGATTTATTTGTCAAATGAATATTATAAAAATTCAAAGCTCAATTTATATTTAAATTAATTTGTCAATTTTTATATTAATTTAATTATGTAAAAGAGATAATAATTAACCGGCAGTTCTTAAAAATTGGGATAACAAGTTCGAACCTGTTTTTTCTGGTTCAACGCAAAACCGATTTTGAAAATAGTTTAGGCCGACTAGCCAACCAGTTCTAATTCGGTTTTCAAAATAAAGGTAGTGATACGGCATCACAAATTAGCTTGATCGGGCACAAATCTCGAGGCAAAAGCTAGTTGGAAACTACAAAAATTAATTCCGAGAGCACCCCAACTCCGATTTCAGCAAGCTTATAGTCGAACTGAGCGTCTCGGAAATACGAACTCAACGACACCAAGATCAACCCAATCCGAGCCCAAATGGGTCCAAATCATGGATCCAAAGCGCTGTTGGAAGGTTCAAACCGCAATTTGAGTTACCAAACGGACTCCGATTTTGACGAGCTTATATTCGAATCGAAGGGCTCGACGAGACGAATCCAACGAGCCCAAGATCACAGAATTCCGACATCACTAAGGCCTTCAAATGTCCAATGAACGGTGCACGATCGTAGGATTCAATATCGGCCGTCCATTTGACCACTCCCTATTCGCCCCTAATCTCACACCTATTTACGGGCCATGCCACTCTAGAAAATCTATAAATAGAGCCCTCATTTCTCACAAGAGAGGATCCAAGCAAGAGAGAGAAGAAGAGAAGAGAAGGAAGGAGTTCCTCCTCGACAGCCGCCGGACCACCGCCGGACCACCACCGGGACCACCGCAGAACCTCGCCGGACCACCGCAGGAACCTCGCCGGACCACCGTCGGACCACCGCAGGAATCTCGTCGGACCACCGCCGGACCACCGCAGGAACCTCGCCGGACCACCACAAAACCTCGTCGGACCACCACCTTAAGGCCCGACGTTCATCCCCGACGTCCTGCCAAAGACCTGACGTCTTGTTCAAGGCCCGACACTCAGTCCCTACATCCTGCCAAAGACCCGACGTCTTGTTCAAGGCCTAACACTCAGTCCCTACTCCCTGCCAAAGACCCGACGTCTTGTTCAAGGCCCGACGTTAAGTCCCGACGTCCTGCTGAAGACCCGACGTCCTGCTGAAGACCTGACGTCCTGCTTAAGACCCGACGTCCTACTCAAGGCCAGACCATCAACATCCGATCTTCCAAGTGACACTGAGACTAACACCTGACTCCTTATCTCCTACCGCCTACGGTCTTTCTGACCACGGTCTCTTGCCGACTACGGTCTCCGGCGACTACGGTCTACGGTCGCCGGTCGACTACGATCTCCGGCCGACTACGGTCTCCGGCTGACTACAGTCTCCTGCCGACTACGGTCTCCGGCTGACTACAGTCTCCGGCCGACTACGGTCTCCTGCCGACTACGGTCTCCGGCCGACTACGGTCTCCTGCCGACTACGGTCTCCTGCCGACTACAGTTCTTCAGGCCTTTGTCGCCTACTATGGTCCTTCCGACCTCCATCAACAGACAACGGTCTTTCTGACCCAGGTCTCTTGCCGACTCCGGTCTCCTGCCGACCACGGTCTTTCAGGCCAAACAAACCTGTATATGTAACTCTTACCATGTAATGCAATCTATGTGATGTACATTTGCTACATCAATCCAAGGCCTTCTCCCAAGGAAGGGCCTCATTTGTAATCGAACTACAATTACTAGTGGATTCATTCAAACTGGGCCAGGCCCCGTGGTTTTTCCCCCTTTTTCAGGGGTTTTCCACGTAAAAACTTTGGTGTCTTTTATGAACGCTACACCCTCTCACTTATCTGATTGTGTGCTGGATCTTCGTACAACGCTAAGACGTTAAACCATATATTTCTCTACCGTCCGCGAATATTCCAGGACGCAACAGTTTGGCGCCGTCTGTGGGAAAGTGATTCCCGACTGGGGGGCAACTTCTGCTCCAATCCCAAAAGATTGCTCTTATCAACTTCCTGACATCAGTCATTATTGCATCAGATGCGGACTGGGGGGCAACTTTGACCCAAATTCTGGTTAAAAAGATCATCTTATGCTTTATATATCAAGATGATATTTTGGGGAAAATCTCAGCGACATGCAAGGATACTTCCAATCAATTACAAGCCTTATACAGTCCCCTGCTGAGCTTTTACTCGTTGGACAAGGTCTTGATTTCAACCTCAAAAAGACAGTAATGGTCTAAAGATAGACCCTTCTTAACCTTTGATTCAGGATACACGTGGCATACGCCCTCTCCCAATCAAGGCAAAATCGATCCCAGGGGGATCCGATTCGACCTCTTCCACACAGGTTAACGTCGTCGAGCAAAGGGCTCCGGCATACAACCTCGGAAAGGTCCTACATCCTTGGTGGATTCTCCCGGCCTCTTCCACACAGGTTAACGTCGTCGAGCAAAGGCTCCGACATACAACCTCGGAAAGGTCCTACATCCTTGGTGGATTCTCCCGGCCTCTTCCACACAGGTTAACGTCGTCGAGCAAAAGGCTCCGGCATACAACCTCGGAAAGGTCCTACATCCTTGGTGGATTCTCCCGGCCTCTTCCACACAGGTTAACGTCGTCGAGCAAAGGCTCCGGCATACAACCTCGGAAAAAGTCCTACACATCCTTGGTGGATTCTCTCGGCCTCTTCCACACAGGTTAACGTCGTCAAGCAAAGGCTCCGGCATACAACCTCGGAAAGGTCCTACATCCTTGGTGGATTCTCCCGGCCTCTTCCACACAGGTTAACGTCGTCGAGCAAAGGCTCTGACATACAACCTCGGAAAGGTCCTACATCCTTGGTGGATTCTCCCGACCTCCTCCACACAGGTTAACGTCGTCGAGCAAAGGCTCCGATATACAACCTCAGAAAGGTCCTACATCCTTGGGGGATTCTCTCGATCTCTTCCACACAGGTTAACGTCGTCGAGCAAAGGCTCCGGCATACAACCTCGGAAAGGTCCTACATCCTTGGTGGATTCTCTCGGCCTCTTCCACACAGGTTAACGTCGTCGAGCAAAGGCTCCGGCATACAACCTCGGAAAGGTCCTACATCCTTGGTGGATTCTCCCGGCCTCTTCCACACAGGTTAACGTCGTCGAGCAAAGGCTCCGACATACAACCTCGGAAAGGTCCTACATCCTTGGTGGATTCTCCCGACCTCCTCCACACAGGTTAACGTCGTCGAGCAAAGGCTCCGACATACAACCTCGGAAAGGTCCTACATCCTTGGGGGATTCTCTCGATCTCTTCCACACAGGTTAACGTCGTCGAGCAAAGTCTCCGACATACAACCTCGGATAGGTCTTACATCATTAGTAGATCCAATATCGGTTAACATCATCGAGCAAAGGCTCTGACAAACAACCTTGGATAGATTATACATCCTTGGTTAACGTCGCTAGAATTTCGTCAATAGACTTCTATCTGACTTCTCCATAATGTTAAAATTCTTCCCGATTTTGAATTTCCTCCTGCGCTAAACTTTTGCCTTGCAGGACTTTCGACGGACTATTACACGACGCCAAAATTCTTCCTTTCATCGGACTAATACCCGTCGTCGGACTTCTGCCCGTCGATGAACTTTCATCGGACTTCTGCCCGAGGCCATACTTCTACCCCGACGTCGGACTTCTCTCTTGTCGTCGAACTTCTGCTCGTCAGCGGACTTCTACTCGTCGTCGGACTTCTGCCCGTCGACGAACTTTCATCGGACTTCTGCCTGACGTCGGACTTCTGCTCGTCAGCGGACTTCTCCCCGTCGTAGGACTTCTGCTCGTCAGCGGACTTCTCCCCGTCGTAGGACTTCTGCTCGTCAGCGGACTTCTGCCCGTCGATAAACTTTCATCGGTCTTCTGCCAGAGGCCGTACTTCTACACGACGTCGGATTTCACCTTGTCGCCGAACTTCTGCTCGTCAGCGGACTTCTACTCGTCGTCGGACTTCTGCCCGTCGATGAACTTTCATCGGTCTTCTGCCAGAGGCCGTACTTCTACACGACGTCGGATTTCACCTTGTCGTCGAACTTCTGCTCATCAGCGGACTTCTACTCGTCGTCAGACTTCTGCCTGTCGACGAACTTTCATCGGTCTTCTGCCAGAGGCCATACTTCTACACGACGTCGGACTTCTCCCTGTCGTCGGACTTCTGCTCGTCAGCGGACTTCTACTCGTCATCGGACTTCTGCCCGTCGACGAACCTTTGTCGGTCTTCTACCCGACGCTGCACCTCTACCCGACTTCGTACTTCTACCGGATGTCGGACTTCTACCAGTTAATAGACTTTCGCCGGTCTTCTGCCTGACGTTGTATGTCTACGCGACGTTAAATTCCTACCTGTCATCATACTTCTCCCCGACGCTGGACTTATACTCATTACGGGACTTTCATCGGTCTTCTACTCGACGTCGAACTCTTGCATATCGACGGACATTCATCGGGCTTTTACATGTCGTTGAATGTCTACTCGTCGTCGTACTTCTCCAACCTTCATTGGACTTCTGTTCGTTGTCAACCTCCCTCCTTACAACGGTCTCTCCGACCTCCATCTCCAACCAACTAACATCAGAACTCTCGAGCAATATCTCTCGAAGAATAGAGGGAGAAGGGGGAAAATCTCGGACTTCCTTGCCAAAGAGAGGGGCCTCGAAGAGAGGGGCCTCGAAAAAAAAATCGAGGGAAGGCCTCAATAGAAAGGACAGAGGGAGAAGAGAAAGAGGGGAAATCTCCGAACTTCCTTGCCAAGAGAGGGGCCTCGAAAAATCGAGGGAAGGCCTCAATAGAAAGGACAGAGGGAGAAGAGAAAGGAGGGGAAATCTCCGAACTTCCTTGCCAAGAGAGGGGCCTCGAAAAATCGAGGGAAGGCCTCAATAGAAAGGACAGA
The DNA here is from genome assembly GCA_019514585.1 of Dendrobium officinale. Classification (NCBI taxonomy): domain Eukaryota; kingdom Viridiplantae; phylum Streptophyta; class Magnoliopsida; order Asparagales; family Orchidaceae; genus Dendrobium; species Dendrobium officinale. Next base: position 1,914,375 of record CM033687.1, read on the forward strand.
GGGAGAAGAGAAAGAGGGGAAATCTCCGAACTTCCTTGCCAAGAGAGGGGCCTCGAAAAATCGAGGGAAGGCCTCAATAGAAAGGACAGAGGGAGAAGAGAAGGAGGGGAAATCTCCGAACTTCCTTGCCAAGAGAGGGGCCTCGAAAAAAGGGAAGAATAGAAAGGACAGAGGGAAGAGAAGAAGAAAAGAAAAAAGAAGAAAGGGGGAAGAAGAAAAGAAAAAGAGGAGAAGAAGAGAGAAGAACAATTTTTCTAAAGGCCTTGGAGGTCTATTTATAGGTTTTTGGAGAATGGTGGGAAGTTTCTAGATTTTTAAATTTTCCTAAAATTTTTCGGAATTTTCTGGAATTTTTCTGGAATTTTTTTCGGATTTTTCGGAATTTTTGGAGAATTTTTTGAAATTTTGTGGGCCCCACACGATTAAAAAAAAAAAAAAAAAAAAAAAAAGGCATAACCGCGCGCGGCTAACCGCGCGCTACTAACGCGCGGTCAGCGAACAGCCGCGGCTGTTCGCGCGCGCGCGGCACGCTCGCCGGCGCCGCCGCCGGCAGACGGCGGCCGCCGGCCGGCAGCGGGCCGGTTCGGCCGCCTACGCGTGTCCGGGCCCGATTTTCGGCCCGGACGGTCCGATTCGGACGTTTTTGGGGTCCTCGGACACGTTTTTCGACGTTCCGGACTCAATTTTGACACTTTCGGAACTCAACGATGCCTCTACGATCAAGTTTGAGCAAACATTTAACTTTTGGAACGCAATTTTTTGCGATTCGGCCAATGTAAAATTTCGGAACAAGTATTTTCGGACTTCTGAAGCTTCGACGTCCGAAAATAGGGGGGCAACTGATACGGCATCACAAATTAGCTTGATCGGGCACGAATCTCGAGGCAAAAGCTAGTTGGAAACTACAAAAATTAATTCCGAGAGCACCCCAACTCCGATTTCAGCAAGCTTATAGTCGAACTGAGCGTCTCGGAAATACGAACTCAACGACACCAAGATCAACCCAATCCGAGCCCAAATGGGTCCAAATCATGGATCCAAAGCGCTGTTGGAAGGTTCAAACCGCAATTTGAGTTACCAAACGGACTCCGATTTTGACGAGCTTATATTCGAATCGAAGGGCTCGACGAGACGAATCCAACGAGCCCAAGATCACAGAATTCCGACATCACTAAGGCCTTCAAATGTCCAATGAACGGTGCACGATCGTAGGATTCAATATCGGCCGTCCATTTGACCACTCCCTATTCGCCCCTAATCTCACACCTATTTTTACGGGCCATGCCACTCTAGAAAATCTATAAATAGAGCCCTCATTTCTCACAAGAGAGGATCCAAGCAAGAGAGAGAAGAAGAGAAGAGAAGGAAGGAGTTCACCACCGGACCCTCGACAGCCGCCGGACCACCACCGGACCACCGCAGAACCTCGCCGGACCACCGCAGGAACCTCGCCGGACCACCGTCGGACCACCGCAGGAATCTCGTCGGACCACCGCCGGACCACCGCAGGAACCTCGCCGGACCACCACAAAACCTCGTCGGACCACCACCTTAAGGCCCGACGTTCATCCCCGACGTCCTGCCAAAGACCTGACGTCTTGTTCAAGGCCCGACACTCAGTCCCTACATCCTGCCAAAGACCCGACGTCTTGTTCAAGGCCTGACACTCAGTCCCTACTTCCTGCCAAAGACCCGACGTCTTGTTCAAGGCCCGACGTTAAGTCCCGACGTCCTGCTGAAGACCCGACGTCCTGCTGAAGACCTGACGTCCTGCTTAAGACCCGACGTCCTACTCAAGGCCAGACCATCAACATCCGATCTTCCAAGTGACACTGGGACTAACACCTGACTCCTTATCTCCTACCGCCTACGGTCTTTCTGACCACGGTCTCTTGCCGACTACGGTCTCCGGCCGACTACGGTCGCCGGTCGACTACGATCTCCGGCCGACTACGGTCTCCGGCTGACTACAGTCTCCTGCCGACTACGGTCTCCGGCTGACTACAGTCTCCGGCTGACTACAGTCTCCGGCCGACTACGGTCTCCCTGCCGACTACGGTCTCCGGCCGACTACGGTCTCCTGCCGACTACGGTCTCCTGCCGACTACAGTTCTTCAGGCCTTTGTCGCCTACTATGGTCCTTCCGACCTCCATCAACAGACAACGGTCTTTCTGACCCAGGTCTCTTGCCGACTCCGGTCTCCTGCCGACCACGGTCTTTCAGGCCAAACAAACCTGTATATGTAACTCTTACCATGTAATGCAATCTATGTGATGTACATTTGCTACATCAATCCAAGGCCTTCTCCCAAGGAAGGGCCTCATTTGTAATCAACTACAATTACTAGTGGATTCATTCAAACTGGGCCAGGCCCCGTGGTTTTTCCCCCTTTTTCAGGGGTTTTCCACGTAAAAACTTTGGTGTCTTTTATGAACGCTACACCCTCTCACTTATCTGATTGTGTGCTGGATCTTCGTACAACGCTAAGACGTTAAACCATATATTTCTCTACCGCCGCGAATATTCCAGGACGCAACAGGTAGTAATTCGTGAACAAATCTCTACAGACAACAAAAGATAAAAACTTAATTAAATAGTAAATACAGTGAGCAATCAATTGATCATATAGAATCCCATGTAAAAAGACATTTCTTTCCAAAATTTGCTATAAAGATTCCTTGTAGAATCTCTGTCATACACGCAAATACCAACCTGCCTCAACTAGCTAGAGAACTCTTCCAAAAGCTTATACCTCCTCACCTTTCCTCTAAACACCTGCCGTCCCCTCCCAGAACCCGGCGACAGCTCCTCCCCGCTGCCCCGGTCGCCGGAATCCGACGGTGGCTGCAGCCGCCTGTCACCCAATCTCTGCTTCTTCACCGGTTTATTCAGAAGCTGTGGCGAGAACGCCCCACGAGCGAGCTTCAATCCCGAGCTTGTGCCACCAACCGGAGAAGAGGAAGCTGAAATAATTCGATCAACGGTCGTCTGTTCTACCAAAAGTAACCTGCTTCCTGCTTCCTCCCTCAGGCACCAGTTACAGGCTCGATAGACCTCTGCTCTCGGGTATAGATCGCTGCAATATCTAATATATCAATCAAATATTCATCAATCAGGTGGGGATTAAGATGGAGGAGTTGAAGACCAAGAAAAAATTGAATTGGATCATAGCCTTCAAAGGGATTGAAGCAAATTTGAGAGCTTGAATTAGACTATGTTAATTGTTATCAGTTTTTTTTTTTTTCAAAAACAGAAGAAATTTATAATCTTTACAACATCCTTTCATGTTTCTTACCACATACTTGTGTTGGGAGCGAAAGGCGCAGAGTTTGCACCGAAAGAGCTCCCGTGATAGCCCCCGATCTCCGCACATGCAACAAACCACCGACGGCGACGACGGAGACGACGGGGATTGTAGTGCGCCACCACCTTTGCTACCCATTCTCTCTTCTTTCCCCTCTCTACTGTTATAAGAAAGATGAGCAGAGAGAGCTATATAAGGGAAAGAGGAAGAAGAGATCGATTCAAGAGGGAAGAGAAGGAAAGATAAAGGGAAATGCCACAAACTTTGCTTTCCTGTATCTCAGGCTGTTTCGACTTTATTATGTCGCCCACAAACGTGGAAAGAAAACGATGGGGGAGGTGGAAGATGAGCTTCATTCGATCAGTATGTGGCAGCCATTGTAGTTCGATTTTGTTGAGTAGTGGTTGAGAAACAAGTCAACAAATACTGCAGCTTTTCTTGCCTTTATACTTTATAAGTTTATTTATGGAGATATTATTCTATGTAGGTATCGGATTGTTCGGAAGTGAATCAGTGCGTATCACATCACTCAATACATAGCTGCGATATCCAACAAAGGGATGACGTGGTGTGCTCTGATTTGCCTTTGTACGACGCCCGCACAAAATAATTTTTCTTATTTATAGTCTTTGTGGTAGCAAAAAATTTTAAGGAATTCATTATATAAACTTTTGTAATTAGATATTAGTTTTGCAAATAATATGAATACTTTGTTCTTAATTTATTTTTTAATGCTAATTCAAAACCCATCTACCTAATGCAGATAGGAGAAAAGGGACAATAATAAACCAACCAAAATGTCTAATTAATTAATGCTTGGCAAATGACATCTTCCTAACAACCATTCATTTATCTTGCAATTAATTACCTGTTCAGTTTTGTCAATTATCTTAGATTGTTTTCGTTCCCTTATATTTTTTACCAATATAGAAGTGTAAGTGAGCTGAATATGAGATTGTTTTATCTGGTTAATAGCTTGTCAGCCGAACTTATTAGCAATTAGGTAAAAGTTCGTGCTTGAATTCGTGGCGCACTAGCTGAAAAAAAAGTTTTGAGAATTCTAAGAGGTCAGGTTCGGGCGCTCGATATGGCTCGAAAGGAGAAAAGATAAAATGGTTAAATTTGAACGGATCATGACTTGACTTATGAGTTTATGAGGCGTAAAGTCTGATACCTAATCTATTGCAATCATTCCTTACTTGTTTTTCTTTATGACTTGCTAGTTGCTACTAAAGGCTTCCAATTGTCATGGCCGTCTAATTATCCAAGGCTCAGAATTATTCGCCACCATAAATTTATAAAGTGCATGTATTTGAAATACATCTAAATAAAAAAATAATTACATTAATTTATATTCAACCAAACAATTTGTGTATTTCTTAAATATATGCATTTACTTTATACTTTTAAAACTATAATAATTTTAAATTCCTCTATAAACCCTTCAAAATCTTTCGAATTGAATATTGTCTTCAAGTCGGATCAAGCTAACTTTAATGACAAGAGAATAAAATGATCTATATATATATTTCAATTCGTTGAATGTTGACTTTTGTGATAAGAGAATAATCTCGTGCAATTATGATAAACAAGGACAAATATGATTTTTTTACCAAAATTAATTTACACCAAATAAGTCATAATGATAAACTTATAAATATATACGTACAACTATTGAACAATTTTTACTTGATAACTTATCAGAATAGCATTTCTCGGATAGGTACAAAGGGGTTTTACTTTGAGATGTGTGCAAATGAATATCAGACGGTTATAATTTGTTTTTCTATACACAATTGATGATTAGGATCCTTAGCCGGTTGGTTGGAACCAGATTCGTCATCTCAACAACTCTATTGAAAAAACAACCTTCTAATCTTCTGGAAATCAATGGGTTGGGGTATTTTTATAATTTTATATATTGTATTATAAAAATAGTTCTGTAATTTAATAATTGTAGTGAATGGGGGGAATAAATTCTGCTGCACATTTGCTGACGTATCCATTTGACTTGGTGCTGTAATAAATGTATCAGGTTTAAGCAAGGCGAAATTTTTATAAGGAGCACGTTTAATATACGATTTAGGAATAGGAGCAAGAAGCTAAGATAATTTGAAAAGGAGCAGAAACGGATCATCCCTGTGCGTTTTCTAAAGAAAACGCAAAGCTGGTCTGCGTTTTCTTCAGAAAACGCAAAGCAGGTGTGCGTTTTCTTCAGAAAACGCAAATACACTTTGCATTTTCTTTGAAAATGCGTTCCTAGGTGGCGTTTTCTTCACACCCGGCCCCCACACCAACCGCAGGTGGCAAACCGAGCGGAAATCAGCCGGAAAAAAGTCACGGGCTGGCCAACCCGTGACTTCAACTCTGTTCATCCGTGAGCTACTTTGCATAAAAAAAAAAAATTTTTAATGTATTAATTTGCCTATAAATAGCAATGCATTCGGACGAAATTTTTTTGCCATTATAAGCTGCGTCTAAGGCAACACTTGCTGAAATTTTCTTATAAGGTATGTCTGTTCATTTATTTTTAAAAGCTTATAATGTGCAAGTAGTGGTTTTTTTGCTAGTAAATATTTTTTTGCAATTTGTTATTATAAATATTGCTGAAATTTTCTTGAATTATTCTACCTCATATTTGTAGGGTGTTGAACTTTTTTTACCAATATTGTAGAAAAGGTGATGTTGAGAGCATATTACGATGAAATTTTGACATGAAATTTTGGTAATATTGTTGGAGCAAGTAATATTGTTAGATTAGAAAAGCTTATATATGTGCTAATTGTGTCGTTATTATGTATATTTTATGTTGTACTAATTTTTTTGTATTATATCAGTAGTTATTATTTTAGAAAATATCATTAGTTATTATATTTTTTATAAATATCATTAGTTAAAAAATAATAATAAAAGTAATCTAATTATAGTTATTTTATATAATTAGTTATTAATTTATTTTTTTTTTATTATTAGTTTTAGTTATTATTAGATATTATTATTAGTTATTATTATATTTTTTTTCAATTAGCTTAGTTATTATTTAGCTTTATTAGCATTTATTTATTATTAATATTATTAGTTTTATTATTATTATTATTAGGTTTATTAATAATAATAATAAATAAATAAGCTAAAAATAATAATAAAAATATAATAATAAATAATAATTAAAATAATAATAATAATTAACAATTTTAAAATCATCTCACCCTCATGGGGGAGAGAGAGAGAGAGAGAGAGAGAGAGAGAGAGAGAGAGAGAGAGAGAGAGAAGAGAGAGCTTTAATAAGCCTACAACTAGTAGCAAGTATAAAATAACAAAAGATTGTTGGTAATACAAAAAGACAAGAGAGAAAAGCTTATATATGTGCTAGTTGATTTACAAAAAAAAATTTGCCATAATACGAGAGTTTATGTAATTAACCTAATTAAAATATATTTAAATGAAAATAAATTTAATTTATATAGGATAATTAAATTGTATTAGTGAAAATGTTTCTTAGTGAAATGATGAATTTTTATTAGTGAAATGAAAATTTAAATAATTTTTTAGTGAAAATTTAATTTATTAATATGATTTATTAGTGAAAAATATGAGTGAAATAAATTATTTAATTTTTATTAGTGAAAATTTATTACTGATAAGTTAATTTATTTAATTTTTATTAGTGAAATAATTTATTTAATTTTAATTAGTGAAAATTTAATGAATTTAATTTATTAGTGAAATAATTTATTAGTGAAAATATAATTTATTTAAATGAAAATGTTTATTAGTGAAATGATGAATTTTTATTATTACAAAAATATGATTACAAAAATATAATCTTTATTTTGTAAATTAAAAATATTGTAATCAATATAAATAAATATTAAAGTTATTTTAAAATTAATTATTATCAGAAATTGCCTTTAATTAATTTTTTTAATAGAAATATTTGGCAAGCATTGAATGTATATGTTTAATACACAAAAAAATATTTGGCAACCTATGTAACTTTTTATATTTTTAGTTAAATTTGATTGCTTATTTTATAAACTCATTTTGTTTCTAATAAAAAAAAAATTTGTTTCAAAGAAATAAAAATATAATTTAAAAATATTAAATATTTTGTAAATTAAAAAGAATGTAATTAATAATATTAAATATTAAAGTTATATATTAAACTGAAACATTAAATTCATAAATAATAATGTTATGTAATAGTAAGAGAGAGATAGAAAGAATTAAATTTAAAATTATTAGAAATTAAAAAAAGACATTAAATAGATATAATTAATAATGACATTAAAAAAAGAAATATTAGAAATTAAAAGAATTATTATATAAAACTAGTTGACTAAATGATATTTAAATAGATAATTATTAATATGGTAAAAAGCAAAAGAATATTTTTTTAAAAAAGTATCTTAAATTTAAAATTAAGTATATTAAAAAATTGATTTAAGATGAATATAAAGTATATTTATGAAAATATAAAAAAGAGAGTTTATTATAAGGTAGAGCTAATAATAATGTAGGATATTTGAAAATATAAAAATAAAATAATTTCATAATAGGTAAATTGAATCTTTCCCTTTCTTCCAAAATTTAAATATAATAGAATATTTTATTACTTGGTTTTTTTTCCTTTCTAAAGTCCAATATATCTATAATTTACTTTGATATCCTTTGTTATAATTGCCCTTATTATATTGTTGCTCCTTATTTTGGTTAGAGTTATTCAAATCATTTTCAAATATCCTAGCTCTCTCCACTAAAACTAAGAATTCTCTGATATCAAAAGGAGTAAATACGAGTCTCAACTAATCCCTAAAACCTCTAAAGAATGTATGAACTTCTCTACTTGAGTATAAATATAATGTAGAGCATATCTGAAAACAAAAAAAAAAAATACTGCTTCATTCTACATCATCATCTTTGAACCTTAGATTAATTTGAAGAATTTGGAATAAACCAATCTAGAAACACCCTCACAAACTCATCCAAAGAAATTAGAGTTACTGGCAACATCCAAAATTTCTCACGATGTAGTGCTTGCCATCATCTATTTGCCTCTCCCTCTAACATAAAGGTTAAAGGTAGTAAGTACTTTTATATATATATATATATATATATATATAAGGAATGTTGGCGAAATATTTTGGTCTCAATATTTGTTGAAGAGGACATCCAAAAACCTCTTTTGACCCAACCTTTTTCCCTTTTTTGTTTTTCTTTATTATTTGATCATAATTTGTTTTTCAGCAAAACGTCATTATTTGACAAGAAATAGTTTAATTATCGATTTTGCTTTCAGTTCTCTTTTGATCATTATATGTTATTTTTTACCATTGAGACCTTTAAAATTGACATAATTATATGTTTATAAAATAAAGGAATAGTCTCATTTTAATGAAACCTCTTTAAATTTTAATTAATATATGCACCATACATATAGAGGCTTTGAAAATATGTTACAATATGATGTCTTTATAAAGGAAACATAACAAATTGACTCAAAAGAATCCTTAAACAGATCTGAAAAAAAAATGCCAATAAAATATTAAAAAGATTTACTATTGTCTTGATATGGCAAAATGTCATTTATGAGTAAAGACCGATAATTACTTACTCTTGGTTAGCCATGGATCATATCCCAAACTCCAAGCATGTAGAGCTCTCCTAGTGAGCGCTTTAAGCTACAACATTATTTTGGCAAAATTATCCATCGGTATCGGTACCGCCATGTTCAAGTCTAGACTATAATCTGAATTATTGGTCATCTGCCAAAGAATTAGGGTATATGGGTTGTATTATATTTAATCCACTTATACAACACTTTGCTTTCAACTTAGTAGTGACAACAATTATAGGCTAGCTAATTTAGGTGCAGAAACGCAATGCTATTCAATGGCAGTGCTTATGCCCGCAGAGCACCTGGTCATATGAGAACTATCATTTGTAACTCAAGTATGCATGCACCTATGATTTTTTTCTTAGGCAATGATGGTTGTGGCGAGGTTTCTACGAATGTGATGATAGCCAATGCCATTCTTTTTTAGGAAAATCTAGCTTGATTATTTAGATTATACATATCTTTGCTAGCTAGGGTTACTATATATGGAATAAATATGCATATTTAGATTATACATATATTTTTTAGGAAAATCTCTTATCTTGCTTTCCAGTATTAGCTTATGTGCAAATCTATTTCATAAAAAACCTCTTTCAATGAAATCCTGATATTAACATCAAGTATAATGAACAATAACTTAAGCCGGTTTGGACAGATTTAATATTTTTTCATTGATTAAAAAAGTATTTTTTTATGTGATTTACGTATCTTATCATTGATCATCAGAAACTATGTCACGACTCATATTTTTCTTTGACGGGGCCCTACAACTAGCGGAAGATTTCACACCGACATATATTGGTGGAAGAAATAGACCTCTGCAGATTAAAACGATATTATTACCTAGATGACCTTAAAATTAGGATCCTTAGAGCATTACATCGTGATTACACGTACATGATCTATGTCGATTGCGAAAAGTGGGGGTCACACTGCAATTGTACAGATGATGATACTTTCGTATACGTTGAGTTTGAAGAATTACCCCGCGCCAGTGCTTCGACCTCATGCTAACCTCATTCACATACTTACAATCTACTTATAAATCTATGGTCCAAATTTTGTTGTAGGCGAACTCCCATAGATACCGAGCCTTCATCTTCACGTAGGATGAGTACGAACTCACGTCCGACATTCGACCTCAACATACCAACATCTATATTAGGCTCACCTTCTATGGGTCATAATATAGGGGAGTGTAGTGCACGAGCTGAAGGTCTTTCAACTCATCCTAACAGCGAAGCAGTACTACCCGATTATGAGACGATGTATAGCGGTTCTAGCGAGAACACGAGCGGGGAGCCAGAAGCGCCGCCTATAGAGGATGTGGAGGTAACAAAGCGTGCATATCAAATTATTCAGCAACATACGGTACAAAATGTACAAAATCTAGATGATATGATGGTAAGTAATGAGTTCCAAGCAAAGTTATGCAATGCACAAGAGTGGGACGCGAGTGATGATATTGATGTTCATGTTAATAATCATCAAGAAAATTTTGATGCCGACATTCCAGATCATCTGTATGAGGGTATGACATTTGGAAGCAAGGAAACACTTCAATGTGCTTTAGCTAGGTGGTCCATAATAAAAAATGTAGAATACAAGAAATCAACCTCAAATAAGGCACGTCTAACAGTAGAATGTGTCCAACACGATAACCGAACTCGTCCTTGTCCTTGGCGTCTGCATGCAGCAAAGAGTAAACGCCTCGGAGGGGTATGGAAGATTTCAACCTTAACCGGGCGACATACTTGCACCAACCCGATATTGTCTGCAAGTCACCGGAATTGTACTTCGAAGTTCATCTGCCAATTTATAACAGGAACCTTAAGGCAACAACTAGATCTAAAACCAAAAGAAATCATTACCCGAATCAGCTCAAAATTTGATGTTCAAGTATCGTATATGAAAGCTTGGGATGCACGAAGAAAAGCAATAAGAACAGTATTTGGTAGTTACGAAGAATCATACAGTTCATTATACCGGATGATGGAAGCAATACGTTTAGCAGTGCCTGGATCTGTTTATAATATTCAAGTCACACAAGGTATGCGATTCAAGAGCATTTTCTGGTCCTTTGGGCCAAGCATTTTGGGATGGCAACATTGTCGTCCAATTCTTTGTCTAGATGGTACTTTCTTATTAGGAAAATATCGAGGAACATTGCTTGCTGCTGTTGGTATCGATGCAAATGGTGGTTTATACCCTCTTGCATTTGCAGTGGTTGAATCCGAATCCATAGAATCATGGATATGGTTCTTGCAGATGCTGCATGATCTGATTCTGAGTACGTATTCCCGGCCTGATTTATGTATTATATCCAAAAAACATGCCGGCTTGATACGCGGTTGTTCTGAGGTTTTCCCATGGGCTGCACATCGACACTGTCTGCGTCACCTGCGAGAAAATTTTAAGAAAGTTTTGCGACGTCTAGCCATCGCTGATTGTGATGCTGTTTGTGATAAAATGTATTGGGCAGGAAATACAGATGATATTAAAATCCACGAAAGACACATGAAAGACATACAAAACATAAAGAAAGAGGCTTACGATTGGTTGATGGAAAGGGATCGCACGAAGTGGGCCCTAACTTACGATGGTGGATTTCGGTATGGAGTAATGACAACAAATGCCTCTGAATGCTTTAATGGCATCCTACGAAGAGTCCGCGGATTACCTATACAAGGCCTAATCATGAGTATATATTACAATCTTGTCTCATTATTCATAAAGCGAGCAGCCAAGGTTGAACAATGGATTGCTTCTGATAGCTCAGCATTTGCACCACGCACAAAGGCAGTTCTAGAATTGGCTGAACGACAGGCACGTAGAAGTCCACAACCAACCCAAATTAATAACCATGAGTTCGAGGTGTTTGACATGTCATGTAGGTCATTTCGCTTTATTATTACATCTCCACAAACATGCACTTGTTCGTGTGGTCACCCACAAATTTATCACATGCCATGCAAACATGCAGTAATTGCTTTGAGTTCACGACGTTGGGATCACAATGCTTTTGTATCGACCTACTATAGCTTAGTGTGTTACAAAGAAAGTTATTCAGGAATTTTTCATGTAATCCCGGAGAGGACACTATGGCCACCATATAATGAAGATCTTGGCATTATACCCATTATTAGCTCCTACAATCCGGCGTCGTTCAGGGAGACCTAGAACTAACCGTTATCGTAACAATTTATTAGATAATAATAAATTTGTTATAATAATAAATTTAATTAAAAAGTATTTAAAAATAAATATTTTGAATAAACAATTAAAAAGTAAAATTATTTTTATTATATTTAAATTAAATCATTTAATATTTGGAAAAAATTATTATTTAAAAATAAGTTAAAAATATGAAAATTTGTTATATAACAAGTTAAAAACAATTATATTTAAATTTGAAAACTAATAAACTCTCTATTATCTCCCAATCCATTTTTGTCCCTCTCTCTACATTCAAGGCTCACCCTCCACGTCTCTATCTCTCTCTGCATTCATTGTTTTGAGAAAAAAAAAAAAAAATCTTTTTAAGAGGAAAACGTGAACCTCCATCAAGTTTTTTGAAGAAAATGCAAAGGTTTCGTTGCGTTTTTATGCCAAAACGCTGCCTTACTTCACGTTTTATGCAAAAACGTCCCCACATTTTGCGTTTTTGATCCATCTTAAATTTAATTTATATAATGATCCTTATCCTAAATGTAACATTAAATGTGTTCCTTCTAAAAATTTGCTCTTCTTTATATTTTCAATCAGACGATATGGAAGGTAGAGGAGAAAGAGGTCAGGCACGACGATCTAGACGAGGTAGTCGTGCACAAGTAGATGTGCCAGAGGTAGAAGAGCTTCCTAGCATAAGATTATTGGGGGATGCTCATAGAGCTTCACGCATTAATGAGGTAATTTTTCTCCGAATATATCAATTATAATGCAAATTTTTTATCAACTCATAATTTCTTATTCCACAGGCTGTGCATCTTGTGGGTTCAACCCACCTACATATGGCACGTGAGTGGCCAATTCGTTGCAGACGAATGCTTCATGCACTTCAGATCACAGGCTTGGACTCAATTCGGCACCAACAGTTCATACAATTGGACCACGCTTTAATAGGTGCATTGGTTGAAAGGTGGTGTCCACTAACAAACACCTTTCACTTACCGGTGGGGGAGATGACGATAACATTACAGGATGTTCAGTTGCTCTTGGGCATCAGGATAGATGGTGCGCCAATTATTGGTAGTTCAGTAGTCGGAGACGGGTTACGTTGGGATACATGGATAGAGTGCTGTAATGAGCTATTGGGGTCTCACGCAGACCCAAATGTAACGTACCATGATCCTGACGATAATGATGTAGAGGTTATCTTCAGAATGGGGCATTCACAAGCGTACTCAATTATACCGCTTCGATGGTTACGATGGACCTTTTACCGGGAGTCATATGAAGATTTACCCCGACATGTGTTCCTTCAACATGTTAGGGCATACATTATGTATATGCTTGGTTGCTATTTATTGCCTGATACATCCGGATCCCACGTGCATATGCAATATCTCCCATTACTTGAGCACATAGAGAATTTTGCCCATTACTCTCTAGGTTCGGCGGGTATTTGGCACATCTGTATAGAGAGTTGAATCTAGCGACACGACCTTCGAGAATGTACATAGCTGGATGCCTACCTCTGTTGCAGGTATGGGCTTGGGAGCGGATACATGTTGGCAGGCCAACACTTCGAGTTCCATACCCACGGGATATCATTGGAAAGCCCCTAGCTTTGATGTAATTTGACATTCAGTAAAACTCTTATGATGTATTTTTGTTAAAATGATTAATTTGACAAACATAAAATTATTATAGGTGGGCTGAAGGAAGAGTGCGAGAAGTTCCACTTGGGAACATGATGACATACAGAGATGAGCTGGATAGACTTCAACTTAGTCAGGTATCTCTAATTTAAATCTACCATATGCTCCATATAACTTGAACAATCCCATTTGGACGACACTATTTGGTTGGCCAGGAACTCCATCACAGCATGGCATAGTTATTGAAGAAGTCCAACCTGACATAAACAGTACGGAGGAGGAGGTGCATCAGGACGAAGAAGAAGAACCTCAGCTCCAGAGGAGGAGTAGGCGGGTACCGTCAAGATACACCCCCGGTACAGATGCTCTCAAACCAAGAAAGAAGCGTTAGTAAAAATTTAGTTAACCTCAATGATGTATTGTCTTAAAACTTTCATGTATGACTTTTTATGATTATGTAATATACTCTTTTTAATGAGTTACTATATTCAATATACAAATGTCCCGGTTGTAAACATTTATTCGTATGATGAAATTTGCTTATCAAAAATGCTGGTTAATTCATAACTATTGTTACAAGCTTTTTTTTTTTTCCTACTGGTCATCATTTCTTTCTTTGTTAGTTAGTGTTACATAATAAAGAGAAATTCTACAATAGTCAATGATGAAAATTTTTTCTTTTCAGCTACATTAATCAAGAATGCACTCCCACAATTTGGCTGCTACCAGTAGTGATGAAACCAAAACAAATGATTACAGAGGGTACTATCCGGGTGCGTAAAAGCTTATCTTATTCTATCAATGAGGAACTTGAAGCCAGAGTATTATCAAATGAACTATTCAGGTGTGTAATACATACTTGGGATGAAGATGAAGATGAGTTACTGTGGAACGTACATGATGATATGAAGACAGCTAAGGAATTTAAAGGTAACCCTGCACGTCGAGAGTTAGGCTGGAATTATGTACAAGAAGGATTCCCCCTTTTTAAGCACCACCTTGTGGCAAAAGATTTCTTAAAAGGTCGAATTCTAGAACTTAGTTGTGATAAAAGACAATACAGTTGCACAAGGTATGGGAAGGTCCATGATGGATATAGATAACTGTATTTTATACTCTAATTGGGATAAGTATCATGATAAGCACATATTAGATTCGTATCAACAGTTGTTACAAAATTCTAAAAATTCTAAACCGAAGGATTTTTCTTAATGGAGAAGATTGGCAGCAAATACAACTTCAATTTCAGATCAACTTCAAATGTTGTCCTACACAAACACACAGCTCCAGAATCGTCTACGATATCTACTTAACAACATGAATCAGTAACTGAACTCATCATATGTATTTTATTTTCTTATTGACCTCATCATGTATTTTCATTAATTTGTGTTAATTACTTTTCGCATTACTCTCAATCCAATCTTTCTATAAAAAATATGAATAACAAAATTATGCGGTCATATTCTCATAATAATAATATATATACAAATACAAATAATTTTAAATTCAATCATATCTTTTAAAGTAAATTCTAGATTATATACAACTTATTTTAAATTATATATTTTAAATTTTTTTTAACTAATCTTAAAAATATATTTTGCCTTTTTAATTCTAATCTCTCAATTAACAAAACTTTAATTATATTTAATAATATTATTAACATCTTTATAAAAAACAAAACAAAATATTAACTCAAGCTTTTAAAAAACTAAATTATTAAAACATGTTTATAATATTTTCATGCAAAACGCAAACCTGCTTTGCAATATTTTTAAAATACAACGTTGCCACCTACTAATATTTCAAATATTTCTCATAAATTAAACTTATTTTTAATTAAAATTAAATATCTTTTTAACTTATATTAAACTTATTCTTAAAACAACTAATAAAATAATTTAGTAAAAAAAAAAAAAATTACGACTTTAGTAATGTATTTTAATAATATTTAAAAATTTATAAATAAATAAAGTATATTTTACATATATATCAATTAAACTATATTATTTTTAAATATTATAATTATGATTAATAGTTTTATTTCAATTTATATTTAAATTAACGTTAACATTCATATTATTTATTTAAATTATTTAAATATAATAATAAAAAAACAAAAATGCCACTTATCTTATTTTTAATCAATGTCACTCTCTTCCATTTTGAAGAAGTTTGGAGAGGCAAATAGCAAATACAACATAGTATGGATCAGTAATACGGTTGCAAACTCTTCCATAGCATGAATTCTAGAGTATTTATTGATGTACTATGTCTGGACTTTATTATGTTCATTTTTCATAATATGTACTCTCATCTTTATATTGAAATCAGTCTTTATATTAAATATGTGTACTTTAATTTCGCAAAATTTTTAACTCATCTACTTTTATCAACTTAGCTTGTGTTATCAATTCAGAATGCGTTGTCAATAAATATAAAAATAAATTAAGCAATCTCCATTACTGATCCTTCTATTTTAGTACGGGATAACCACATAAACAGGATAACATAACATATTAAAATAAAAGACACTCTTGCTGCTAAATAAAAAGGACGACGGGCATGAAAATATAAAAGATGGCCTCGAATAAGCGATGCTACAGGTGTACTAATTCCTAAGCAGCATATGCATACGTGATTGGAGCTGTGACTGTGTGTGGACAACACACTCATCTTGCACTCAAACTCATACTGTAGGTCCTGCCAATCCTCAAGTTTGAAGAACTCTCTCAGCTGACCATCAAGTGTTACCTCCTTCATCCGATCTTTATAAAAATTTTTAATAAATTTGTCATAGCTCGAACACCAACTACGATAAAAAATGACATGCTCATGATCAAGGTGACTACAGTCGAGATCTGGTGGTGAATAACCCTCGTCTCGATGGCGTTTCAGCTCGTGGTATCGCATCTGTAAGAAGTGAGGGCTAACAAAATGACCGTTAACCTCTCTGAACCTAATTTCAAGTGATTTCCAACCTGCAGCATTTAAAAAATTTTGTGTCCTGAAAAGTTTTACCACGATCAACTCAGCATGTATAGCCCAGAGCCTATCATCCTCTTTTTCTGACCATTTGTGGAGACAACACCGAAAAATCTCATTTGCATTCGCCTTTCGCTCTAATGGAGTATCACCGGCTCGTGCTATAGAAGCATGAATCCTACGACTTTCTTCATCAAATCTTTCTTTGTTGGGGACTCCTTTTATCATCTCCATATATGTCCAACTCATTTTGAGTGACTTAACAAAAATGCTTCATATGCTATGTATGTACTCTTTAAATAGAAGAGTGTAAACATGTGCAGCCAAAATATACATTAACATATTAATGAACCTTTCAACTTTATAGTCTATCTGATGGGACTAGATATAGCCAGCTATATGATATGTCCAATCACGTACAACTAGATATAACCAGCTATAAGAATCCAATGCTTTCAATGACATCTCATAACAAAGGAATCCAATGCTTTCAATGACATCTCATAACAGAGGAATCCAATGTTCTCATTATGATAAATAGACTTTTAAGAGAATTAATGGAAAAATATTTCAAGCTGAGGAATAGAGTTTTTTTAATAATATTTTAATGCTCTTAAACTATGTGTTCTCTTACTATAGAACATCATATAATTTTATCATAACAAAAGTGAAAAAATTTATTAAAAAAAAAACAGAATTAATGAAAAAATTTATTATAACTAAAAGTTAATAGCTAATAGTTATAAATTATTTAAATTTAGTTTTTATCTCCAACAAATTTTTAATATTTATTTTAGTTAAATAAATAAATTTTTTCAATAATATATGAATAAACAATTAAAAAATAAATTTTATTTTTTTATTATCGGCCTCATTACTTCACTTAAATTTATTTTTTAATTGAATTTTAATTTTTTAAATAATTAATTAATTTTCATTAAGTTAAATAATATAAATATAATTTATTAATCATAGTTATATTATTTAAATTTAATATACTTTAATTGTTATATATATTTAATATATTTTATCAAAATTATAAATTTTTGTAATATTAAAATACTAAAACTAACATATTTAAGTTCAAATAATGTTAAAATGCCCCTAGATTTTGATTTGGATGAAGAAAACGCCACCTACTATCGCATTTTCAAAGAAAATGCAAAGTAGCTTTGCGTTTTCTTCAGAAAACGCAGTTCTGCTTTGCGTTTTCTGAAGAAAACGCAGTTCTGCTTTGCGTTTTCTTCAGAAAACGCAAAAACGCAAAGGACGAGTGCGTTTCTGCTCCTTTCTTTTCTGTCCTTACGATAGTACAAGTAGTATCATCATTCTTATTTTTTATTTAAATTTTAATCCACAATATAAAAAAGTAATTTACTTACATGCTACTATAAACTTATATATGTAAGTATCTAAAATTCAAAACTCATAAAATACAAATCCCACATCTGAGATTTACCTATTCCTCATTTCTATCACTCTGTTCCATCTCTATGAGGTGAGCGCGAGTGCTCTCATGTACTCTTAGTTGCGCCTCCTTGGTCTGTTGAGTATTTATCTTTTGTTGCTTCTTCGTCTTATGATGTGTGAGAACACTTCTCATGCCCTAAACCTCATCTTAATACTGCTGCTCTTTCATCTTCATCATTCTGCTGCTCCCGTGACTCCGTGAGGTATGATCCATGTCCTAAATGTTTTTCTTTGCTTCTTGTCATGAGTTATTTATACAAGCTTTTTTTTGTTGGTTGTCCATCTTATTTTTTTGCGGATTTTGAGTAAGTTGGAGTAAGCTTAAATGTATATTATGATGAAGATAGCGAATGACTTTGTATTACACTTAAATTTGGGGGATATTCGAGAGCACTTAAAGGTGATCAGAGAAGAATATATGAATGTGGGAGACAAGAAACGAAGAAACTTCATAATGATTTGATTAACTATTTTGACCTCAAAAAGAGGATTGAAATGATCTATCCATGGATTATCGGCCATGACTTCAAGTTACACTATCATTTGACGCAAGTAATTACTCGTAAAACTGTTGAATATCTTGTACTCATGCTTTCAAACAGAACAATATCTTAAATATATGCAACCTAAATTTCAACTTTGCAGCATAACATTCCAAATGAAAACCCAAAGAATAATGGCATAAGTCATCAACACAGTGATTTCTGTCACTGATAAAGAGCCCGAACATAGCAAAACTCAGCAACCAATGCTCACATTCATGAAAACGCAACCAGTACAACAAATAATAAACTAGTTTTTTCGTGAATTGCACACATTAACTAACTGCTTTCTCCATAAAGTACACAGTAAATCATCACAATATATGAAAAAATTGTCAGAACATCAACTGAATGCTTTCTTACTTAATTGCACACAGTAACTCATCACAATGTATGGCAAAATTGTTAGAACATCAACTAACTGCTTTCTTATTAAATTGCACACAATAACTCATCCAACCAAGTCTGCCCTTCTCACAACCAACCAAATAGCCTAGAATAACAAAACCATATTGCATATGATCGATTCACAGAAAAATAATAGAAACGAAGAAATTTTCAAAGAGTTTTAATTCACCGAATCCAATTATCCCAGATCCAAGTATAAAAAAAAATGATGAATGCTTCTTGATACATCGGACTCAGAATAAAAAAAGAAAGGATCATCTGCAGAGATGAAGAGAGACTAGGGAAGCAGCAACAGCACGCATGGGTTGCCTCTCTTATGGTTGATCGCATTGTCGTCCAAAGATCCCACCTCATCGTTTATCTTTAGCATATATGAGAAAAGTATCACTACATGAAAACTAGTCATTACTAGTGTTAAAAATTTCCGGCGGATTTTAAAAATTTTCGGCGAATAACAGGCGGAATTTTTTTTCAACGGTAAATCAAGCGTCAGTAAAATTTGTTGCCGAAAAACATCCACCGGAAAAACTTTTTGGCGGATTTTTTTCCACCAAAAAAAGCAGTCGGAATAGTAAAAACTGACCGTGGAGCTACCCGACCGGCTATCCGCCTGCCCGCCTATTGCTCGCTTGTCCGCTTGCCAGAGCGAGCTGCCCTCGCCCGCTTGCGAGCTGCCTGCATGGTTGTCGCGCTGCTAGCCCGCTTGACTGGGCGCTGCCTGCATGATAACTCCTGTGGGGTTCGAAGCCGGAACCTACAACCACTTTGTTCTGGAGGAAAATAAGTTACAAACTTACTCTTTTATATTTAAATAATTAAAATCAGTATTAAAACCCGTCGGAAAACCATCGGAAATCCGCTCATAATGCACGATTTTCCTGCAGTGTATGTGAGGTGGGTCATGGTTGCAATATAGATCATCCAGGTAGGGAGCCGTCCTACATAAACCAAGCAGCACATATTGGCCCTATTTTCCTCATTGTTTGGAATTCACTACATAATACTAAGCTTCAAATAACCCAAATCAACATGTGAAAGACAACTGATGGACCAATAATAAGAAGAAGCAATCCACTTCAACCCCACTATAATTCTCACCAAAAATATCAAGACAAAAGAAAGATAAATACGCAATATAATAAACTCTTCCAACTGTATCTCATGCCAAAAAAATTGCAGTTCAACAACGAGCAAATGAGAGAATATAGAATTATAAACTTTTGAAGCATTTTATACCACCAAATGCAACTGAATCATACCAACTTCTCCTTTATAACCAACAAGCACAAACACTTAGGGCAGGATGCATTCTGATCAGAGATGGGAGGGTGAAGTTCTCACTGGACGAAGAATGACAAAAAAGCAGGAAAAAATTTTAGGGCATGAATCATACCAATTGAGCTTTTGAAACTCACAAGAGCAGCAAAACCACAAAGGAGTAGTAGCAATAGAAAAAAGCATTAAGGCATGATAAATAAGGTCAGACGGGCATTCTCATGCATCAAAAGACAAAGAACAAGCAGAAAATCGTCAAGCAAGAGGCAAAGAAGGAGGCGTAGTTGAGAGCTCTCATGCACGCTTAATAGAAACGAAACAGAGATGCAGAAATGAGGGAATATGTAAATTTTTGATGTGTGGCGTGTATTGTAGGAGTTTGGGGTGTTAGCTATGTAAATATGCAAGTTTAGAATGCTATGCAGGTAAATCCCTCGATAAAAGATACTTATTTCTTTAATATTATGAAATTTTAAAATAAAATATATTAAATCATGTCAAAATCAAATGATACAATATTAGAATGAACTTGAAAATAATGAAATTTGCTATGAGATAAGTGCTATATATCAAGAGTTTAAATTGCACTAATTTTCATATAAATATAATAAATTTTAAGCCTATTTTGATATAATTATTATTGAGATATCTTGGCATAACTTTTTTTTCTTTTCCTTTTGTTGTTATAAAATTCAGGTTATTAGAGGAAGAAATATGACTGTTTTAGACAAGAACGTTAGCCTGAAAAATCAAATAAATGAAGTAAGGATATGAAACCTAATTTCTTACGTGATAATTGAGGAAGGGAAAAACCAAAAATCTCTATCATATTGAAATGACTTCTATGAATAATTATTTTAAATTAAGAAAATGCATTCATATCTAAATTTAAAGAAGACATCAATGTAAAGCCAATGAGGTAAAGATGACAACACTACTAAGGGTAATCATAATACATGTCAATTTTGAGTGAGTTGTGCTCAACACAAAATCTAAATTAAAAATAAAACCTTGACTTGAATTTATTTTAATATAAAAATATTTTGAGAAAAAGTTGATCTTAGTCAAAATGATTCAATTTCAACATGGCTTAAAATCATTTTCAGCTTACTCATTTTTTAATTAGATAAAATTAACAAATAATATAAATATTGTAATGCATATTATATATTATGTTATATGCACTATATATTTTATATACATATTCTAAATTACATTTTGAGCTACTTGAGTGCGAGTTATAGCAAACACAAAATCATTTTTTTGAGTGTGAAGGCAAGGCTCAAAATCTTGTCGAGTTAAATTACGAGCGAGTTTCAAATTTTGTGTTTTTAGCAACTTCAATTCTAAAGATAAATATGACACAAACAGAAGGCACTGCAAGTCTAAAAAAATAGATGGGTCATAGGATTTCCCTTTACTTAGAACATCATCGGGGTAGTAATAAATTTTTGTATCACCTTGACAATAATTGTTCGTAGGATTTCCTCTTATTGTTGGTCTCTTGCGGGTTTAAAAAATCTTATAGCTCCTTGAAGATATTGTCGCTAGGTGTATAAGGAAGTTTATCTGATCTCAAGCCATACATAACTCAAGTTTGGCTTACCAATCAAATGACAGGCTTGAACTAGAGCTCATTCTTATATGCTAAGTTCAAGTTCAGCTTATTTGATTAATCATGGCTTGAGCTGAAACTCAGTTCATGATGGCAGCTCATTATCGAAGGTGTCAACAACACGGGAGGTTGCCGGAGAAGACATTGAAGATGATGGTAGGTTGTTGGAGAAAGCAAAATGATAGGATTTTGCAAGATAATGTGTCGACCGTGATGATAGGACATTGAAGAAGATATTGTAATGGAAGCCCGGTGAAGAATGCATTGATGGTGACAATACAATAGGTCAATGGAGTAGGCAACACTATGATAGCTTATCAAAAAATGTATTGACACGAATGAGATCATGAAATCATCAATGTGAATAAAAGGAGATCATTAAAAAAAAAAAAACACTTATGATTTATTTGATGAGAGAGGAACATGATTTAGGATTGACTATCAAATTTATTAGTGCAGGCTTCTAAGCCAACAATCTGAGTTAATTCAAGCTCAAAGTCAACTTGTACATCATACAAGCAATGATCTGAGCTTGAGCTTAAACGCCCAACTTGGTAAGCTCATCTCATACACTTGTTAACAATTCAACTTTGAGTTGGCCTATACTTACACCTCTAAATGTTGCCTTTTATAGTACTTGAAAGATATTGCCATAGCTCTGGCTTTAGGCTTATTTGCTCATGCAGAACTTCTATAGCATTTAATTTCTCAAATGAGAAGAATTGAGATATTTATATATTTTAAAGGGGACATTTCAATCCTTACTTATAATTATACAATACTTATACAAGAACATTTCATTAAATTAGATCATGTCATCCTTTAATTGAAAAACAAATTAGATGATCAAACCCATAAGTTTTCTCAATCACCCCACTAGGGCCATGGCTAGGTTGGGCCACTAATCAAGGGCACATGACAAGTTGTACTACCTTATTTATAAAAAAAAATGTTAATCTACTGTTTGAATGTTGTGACTAAGACTCCATTTGGGACTGTTTTTTACCGCTTCTTAAAGCTGTTTTCTAATTACAAAATTAAATTTTTTACTAAAAAACTATTTTAAAAATAATAAGAAAATCATCCCAAACAAAGCCTAAATCCTCAAAACTTGGTGACCCATCGATTCTATCATTTTGACTCAATTTTTACCAAGCACTATTTACCACCCAACCTAAATGAAGAACACCATCAAAACTTTCAATACATTTGGAATGTTTCTTAATTAGTTTCCCTCGCTCATATATTTATGTAGCCTTTGGCCCATTCTAACCTTACGCATATACAAGTTTTATAATTTGGTTTATATTTTTTTGCCTATCATAGGCTAATACACACATGCACGAAGGCTTATAGATTTGGTTCATAAGAAGAGCTTTACATCTTATTGGGCTAAGGCCCATAGAATGAACAAAAATCTTGAGCAGCAATATTTTATTTCTTCATATTTTGTATATATATATAGACATTCTAATCCCAACACCCAAACTCAATTATTTACTATCCTTAGCACAAATCACCATTACGTAAAGATACAGATCTTCCAAGTTAATAATAATTTTACATAAAACGCAAAACATAGAGAAATTCATACACAAAATAATGATAACTCGCCATGAAACATTTCAGATCCTCCACATACGCACTTTAATCCAAATGAAGCTTCATCACTGTATATAATGGACAAAACAGAGAAAAGCAAGCCGAAGAAAGCAAGAAGCTCAATCATCATGAAAGTAAAATTCTTTCACCGGCAGTGGAAACTTGGCATGGATGTTCCTTTGGCTTCTGAATTTGCTTCCAACCCGCACGCGTCTACAGTCAAAAGAAGGCTCTGTCATGAAATCTTCTTTATCATCATTGCAAACGTGCACAATCAAGTTTTCATGGCCTAAAGTTCTCTTTTTTGATCTTCCAATACAAACTTCTACTGATAATATTTGATGGGAAAGTTGGAAAAATCAAGCTTTAGATGCTTGCAGTTGTGGCATCGAGAGAGTTAGCCTGAGGCTTGAGGGATTTTAGATAGCTAATGGCCTCATCAAGCACAGCAGCTGTATCCATGGCATCACCACCGGGGATAATCCTTCGCAGAGCTTTTACTATAGTTTGAAACTGTTTGTCTCTCGATTCATCATCCAGATTGCTGCCACTGTCAACATAGTTCATGTCTGCATCATCATCAGATGGAATTTCCTGGAAGTTGGAAGCAATTGCAGAGCTTGCAGTGTCGATGAGTGATTCATCAATGGAAGAATGATTGGGGTCCAATTTCCGCCGCTTGGGAGGGATAGATACCATAACCTCTTCTTCTTTCATGTTCAAAGGGGAGTGCCCAGTACTAGCTTCTTCAGAATCAAATGAAAATTCAGAATCTGAATAAAGGAGTGCATCAATTTCTTCAGTGTCTTCATGCATTTCTTCATGTTTGTTGTTTGAATGGGAATTAGAGGCAAAAGCATAGCTAGCATTGCTTGAAGGTAGAGTAGGGTTCAGGGTCTGGAATGGATTATTTACTGAACTAAATATCAAGCTTCTTCGATCTCCAGAATGATCATAAACAAGGAACCTCTTTGCTGGAGTAGAGGCATTTAGTCTTGATGAACTGCTTGCAAGCTTGAATACTTGTGAATTCAGAGGAGAAATGAACTCTGAATTCAAATTAAGGGGGCTCCCCTGAACTCCCAAACCAGGAAATGGAGTGATAGAATTACTGGTGAAGCAGCCAATGGTGGTACTGGTATAAGTCGGAAATAACAAAGAATCTGGATTAAGCTGTTGTTGCCCAACATCAGGTGGCCGAACGTTATAGCCCAAATTCAAGTAACTAAATTTCCACATCTGAAGCAGAAAACACAATCCAAAATCACCTGAATCACAAATAATTACAAAACATATTGATTCAACAAGGCAAAATATAATAGCTTCAGATTTCAACTGAATATGAATAGCTCACCAAAGAAAAAACAGTGGAAAAGCTTTCTTCGAGAGCTGATTCTCTCTAACAATAGACTGTAAACGTTCAAACTTTATTATAATTGAAATGAAAAGCGAAGGCAATCTACGTGACTGGCTTCAGGAGGTGGCGAAAGTACTCGGCCTGTCATAATAAAATCACCAGTCAAAAGAGTTCGGTTATTTGGAAGTATAAACAAACAAGATCATAAGAAGAGCAATGGAATCTGGTTCAGAATATGAAATTTAATTTCCATAAAGTACCTGGCAATCCTGTAGCGGTTGAAAGCAAGCTATAACTCTAACTATCATTATGGCACCCCCGGCAAACCCATTTTCATGCTTCAATGCTCGAAATCTTGTCTGAGTAGCTGCTTGGCACACCATAACTACTTAAGTTTCCCTTCAAGTTGAACCGTTCACCAGAGAGCAGCGAAGTATTAAAGGAAGGAAGAGAAGAAAGAGATAGAAGAGTAGTAATAATCTAGGCTCGCTGATAAAGATAAGAGTTAGAAAAGGGAAAGAGAAGTTTTTTCCAGTTCTAGAGAGGGGTTTTAGCTAGTTTCAAGAAGAAAGAAAAATAGGTCCCATAGATCGAAAGAAGTTTGAGAAAAGGGGATGTAAAGAAATAAGCAGCAACGAAGGCAACTTAAAGAATAACTCTGCAATACAAGTTAAGGGAGACCACTTTCCGGTAAATGCCAATGGAGAGGTTCAGCCACTTCATACTGCTGTCAAAATCAGGATTACAAATAACACTTCCGATTCTCACTTCCTACCCTGAAAAAAAAACCCTAGATTTTTCAGCGATCGGCAAAGCGTGCGTTCGATAGACTAAGCCCCAACAAATCGATGTACAATTTAAATTCCACAGAAACAAAAAAACATAACCACCACCAAAGCGGCATAAAAAAAAAAAACCGATTTTGAGTAGAAAACATAATCAAAAGTGGCAAAATATCTATCATAAACCACAAAAAGGAATGATTTTTACGGTAATTTACAGAAAATCGTAGCTAATTACGTATTAAAACTTACAGCAAATCCTAATCCCGTCGGCGTCGAACCCTATCTTATGTCTAGAATATAGCGAAGAGATCAAACAGATTGAATGTTGTCGACAACAAGGCCACTCTTTAGCGAGGTGGAGATGGAAGGTATGAGGAGAGGATTTTATTGAACTTCGTGACGAATCTACCCTTATGTTTTGAAGAGTATTACTGAATCTTTGATGGTGGATCAAGTTTTTTTGGAGAAATATGGAGTCCTTGAGCGGAACAATACCTGACCAGAGGAAAGTTGTTAACTTGATTTGAGTCAGATCTAAACTTGGGTGAAGTTACCTGATTTCAGGGAGTAGAGAGGTGAATCTCTCATAGCGGGAATGTAATCATGCCCGAATCTATTTGTTTCCGGTAATGCCTTTGCTATCTATTTTAACTGCACTAATGACATCTCTCTTTATTTTTTGTGTACGTAGTTCGAACGCAGACAACAGTTAGCATGCTGCGTATTTATTATTTATTTTGGTATGTATTTTTTGATGCATTACTTTTTTCTAAGTATTTTTTTTTGTATTTATTGTATATTTAATGAGTATTATTTATTTATTGCTTATTTGTCACTCATTTAATGTGTATCAAAAAATACTCAACAAAATAAATAGTAAATATGCAACATCCGAACTGTTCTCTACGTTCGGACCGCGTCATTGACTGATGTCCACCGGGTGGGTGTCAAAACGGATAAATTATTATCATGCATATTGTGCGAATAATGGACGGCATACATAGATTAATTAGAATATGTCATACTCTTTTTTTATTTCGGTGCTGGATATTGCTGGTTACCGAGTGACATTGTGCGTTCTGATTGACCTCCGAACTATCTGATTTCCGGAGAGAATAATTTCTCATCAAAATGAAACCTTTTAATCCTATCCCCAGTTTAACTTAAAAATTTTAGATTCGAATTTATTTATATGAATCAAATTAGGATAAAGTTTTTTTATTCTTTTATTAAACAGGTTGAGTTCTTTTATTCTTTTATATTTTGATCAAAAAAATAATCCGTTTAATTTTTTTCCTTAATTTTCTTAAAGTCGAATTTTTTTGACCAAACAAGTTTACGAGATGGGTTCGGATCATTCAAGATGCTAGGGAGTTGAGTTCGGGTTGAAGTTTTTGACCTGTTTATCAAACGGGTCAATTTCAAGTTGATCAGATTTGAGTTAGATCAATTTTGAGTCGGTCCCAATGCAAACCACACTCTCAACTCGTTTTGATAATTTGATATCCCTACATGGGGTTAGGTTACATGTCTTGTCATTTTTGCCATTTGGAAAATAAACTTTTTATTTCATATAAATAAATTTACATAGAAATTTTTATTTTATATACCCCATTTAATAAAATTAAAAAAAGTTTATTATTATTATTTAAAATATATTTCAAAATTCCGTTCAAAATAAAATCATTTTATTTTTGAACAAATAGGTGGACACGTGGCCCTTTGATCTTGCTAGCTCTGCGACCTTTCGTCTTCCTTCTGTCCTGGCCTTCATGCTCATGTTGCACTGATCATCTTATATAGAATGTTAGTAATGTTATTTATTTGATTTACTTAGGAGAAGTTGGCATGCATGAGGTGAAATAAATGTTACACTATAATTATAAAACTTTAACGTTCGTAGATATAGTGTAAAACTAGAATGATTTTAAATACGTCGGAAAATCGTTCATTACCGACGTATTTTTACGATGAAAATGTTAACTTTTCCGACGAAGTTTCAATTTTCCGGTAAATTATTTTCCGCCTGTATAAGCCTCGTAGGAATTGAAAACCGTCGTTTTTTTTTTGGATCATTTTTTATAATGATTGATTCATCTTTAACTATGATAGATTATTGTGAAGATGCTTTAATTATAATTAAATCCTTATTTGAATAATAGGTGATCATTATTTGAAGATGTTTGAAATCATGATTGATCATATTCAAATATTCTTCAAATAATACTTCGAACTATGCATTGAACACTGCTTCGAATCATCTTCGAAGATCTTTGCTTGGAGAAACTTTAAGAAGTTATTGGTCATTCTACAAAGTTACTTATAATCATCTTATAGTCTGAAGAACATAAAGTATTTTTTTTTAAAATATTTTTTAATCTTATATTTTTATTTAATTAATCTTTAATTAAACACTTTTAAAAATTTAACTAAAAAGTAAATTCACCTCTAAATTTGATTAATATAAATAAAATTTAAATTATTATTATTATTTTAATATAAATAAAATATAATTTTAAATGAATAATTATATATTTTATTAAATGCAAAAATAGTGACTATTTTAGGGTGTGAGCAAAGAAACTAGTCCATGAAATTAAAATTAGGATAGAAACTTGGAATATAAGCTCCATTACAAGAAAATTAATGGAATTAATATATATTATGATTCATAGGAAGATAAATATTCTATACATTCAGGAAACTAAATGGGTTGTAGAGAAAACTAAGGAGATTAATAGTTTAGGATATAAACTATGATATTCGGGTAGGAGTTGTAATAGAAAAGGTGTAGGTGTGATTATAGATAAGAGCTTAAAGGATAATATTATAAAAATTAACATAATTGGATATATAATTATAGCTTTAATGATTGTTGTTAATGCTAAGCTTGTTAATATTATAAGTGCTTATCCTCCTCAAGTAGGTTTGGATATGAATTCAAAATTTAAATTTTATAATGACTTACAAAAATTAATACAAAATATATCTCTTGAAGAAAGAGTTTTTATTGGAAGAGATTTAGATAGAAATGTTGGTAGAGAGGTAGATGATTTTAAAAGCATCCATGGTGGCCATGGGCTTGGAACGATAAATGAAGGTGGTAAGAATATATTAGATTTTTTTTTTTATCTTATGATTTCTTAATAGCTAATACCTTATTTAAGAAAAGAGATGAACATCTTATCACTTATAAAAATGGGTATAATAAAATGCATATTGATAATTTTCTTATAAGAAAATTAGATCGTTTAGATTGTAAAGTTATTTCGAGTAAAAATTTATGTACCCAACATTAATTATTAGTTTTGGACTTTAAGATAAATGGGCAAAAGATAAAAAAAAAAAGTAAATCGATTTTTCAGGATTAGATGGTGGGCATTTAAAGAATATCAACAAAAGTATTTTTGAAAGTAAGATTTTTGATCTTAGAATTCTGTTTGTGCATGAGGATGTCAATATTATGTGGGAACAAGTGGCTTGTGATATTAACAATATTATAAAAGATGTGCTTGGAGTTTTGAAGGGAAAAACTTCTAATAGTAAAAATAGTTGGTGGTGAAATCCAAATATGCAATAAAAGATAAAAAATAAAAAATATTTGTTATAAAAATTGGTTTAAATATAAAATTTTTTATAATTGAGAAAGCTATAAAGAGGCTCATAAGGAATCTAAGAAAGTTATTTGCGATGCAAAGAGCTTAGATTTTAATGATTTATATAATAGATTAGATACTGAAAATGGAGAAAGATATATGTATAAGTTAGCCAAATAAAGAGATAAGAGTAGTAAGGATTTAGTTCAAGTGAAGTGTAGTAAGGATGAAGATCAAAAAGTATTTTTCTTGGAAGATGATATTCAACAAAGGTGGATGAGATATTTTACTAAATTTTTTAATTAAAAAATGTGAAAATATGATTGACTTTGGTGACTTCATCAGCCTAAATGAAAATAATTTTTTTTTTTATCGACGTATAAGTAAAGCCGAAGTTAGAGAGGCTTTAAAGAAAATGAAGTATGAAAAAGCTGTTGGAACTGATTATATTCAAATAGAGATGTGGAAATGATTAGGAGATGAAGGAATTTTTTGCTTTCTAAACTTTTAATACTATTTTGAATAATAAAAATATGTCAGATCAGTAGAGAATGATTGTGTTAATTCATATTTTTAAGAATAAAGGTGATGCACATGAGTGTGTAAATCATAGAAGAATTAAGTTAATGTGTGATACTTTAAAACTATGGGAGCGAGTTATGAAGCATAGGTTGTGGCGTGATACTAATGTTTCTCAAAATCAAATTGGATTCATGTCGGGTAGGTCTACTATGGAAGCCATACATTTATTGAGAGGTTTGATAGAGAAATATAGAGAGAATAAAGAGAATATACATATCATATTTATTGATTTAGAGAAAACATATTATAAAGTTCCAAGAGAAGTGCTATGACGAGTTCTTGAAAATAAAGGAGTTAATAATGCTTATATTCAAATAATTAAAGATATATATACATGCATGAGCTATTACTTGTGTTCAAACACAAGGTGGTTTGACCAAGTATTTTCCTATTTCGGTTGGATTACATCAAGGATAAGCCTTAAGTCCATATCTTTTTGCTTTAGTCATGAATGTTCTCACTAGACATTTGCAAGAGGATGTACCTTGGTTTATGCTTTTTGTTGATGATATTCTTCTTATTGATAAGACTAGAGAGTGAGTTGAAGGTAAACTTGAATTATGGAGGTCAACTTTAGAGTCTAAAGGTTTTCGCTTGAGTAGATCTAAAACTGAATATATGGAGTATAATTTTAGTAGCAATAGATCTAGTGAAGGGATTGTCCTTTGGGTGATCAAGTCATTAATAAGACTACACGTTTTAGATATCTTGGATCTATTGTTCAGAGTGATGGTGAAATTGATGGGGATATTATAAGCAGAATTCAAGTTGGATGGTTGAAGTGGAGGAATGCATCAGGCTTATTGTACGATAGAAAATTCTCCCTCAAACTTAAGGGAAAAATCTATAAGATGGTGGTGAGACTTGTAATTCTTTATGGTGTCGAATGTTGTTCATTAATATAGAAGCATAATACTAAGTTAAGTGTTGCATAGATGAGGATGCTTAGGTGGATTAGTGGCTTGACCCTTAGAGATAGGATATGAAATGAGCATATACGTGAAAAGTTGGAGTAGCTCTTGTGGAAGATAAGATTAGAGAGAGTTGCCTTAGATGGTTTGGTCACATTAAACGAAGGCCTTCTAATGACTCAGTTAGGAAAGTTGAGGTATTAGATTTGACATATATTAAGAAAGGTAGAGGTAGACCTAAAAAGACTTGGTTAGAAAATATTAGAAATGATCTTTCTTTATTAGATTTAAATGAGAATTTAACTTTTAACCAAACACAATGGAGAAAAAGGATTCATGTAGCCGATCCGACATAGTGGGACAAAGGCTTGATGTTGTTGTACAAAAATAGTGACTATAAATTCATTATAATCAAATTTAAATTAAATATTCTGGTCAAAAAATTTTTCATAATATAATGAAATCCCTGAAAATAAGATATCTTTATATCTCATATAGATTTTTATTTATTTAATATAATTTTAATAAAATATTAAACATATAATATTCTAATATTTTAAATTTTATAATTATAATTATTTATTAAAAATATTAATTAGCTTGAATCCCTCTTTAAAAACTTTTGACTCACATCCACCCGCTGACCCACCATCACCTATAAAAAAGAAATAAATAAATAATCTATCATAATGCTAAAGCCAATGTGGTCAAAATTCCCTTATTTTCACTGAATTAAGTGATGTCTGTGAAATAGTTCAACTGTGGTCCTCTCAGTATTCCATTATATAAATAGAAGAAATACTTGTGTCATTTCCAACTATTCATAATACCATCATGTAAAATACCACTATTTTTAATTCCACTCAACAATAAATATAGTAAATAAAGAATACAAATGTCGAGGTTAATTTTATGTTAATCTTTCTCTGTAACTTTTTTTTTCTCTCTGCGGCTTTGGCGACGCTTGTCGTGCTGGCGCTCTCAGGGAAATTCCTCAGCCTCCTTTTATTATTTTTTTGTGTGGTTTGTGTTTCCTGGTTTGTCCACCTCTGGCACTTATGGACAAAATGATGGTGAATCATTGGGTCGACCCTGATTTTTTGGGTGGGTCGACCAAATCTCGTTCTTTTATTGATGCCATCTATGGTCTTACCTTCGATGCTTGTTTTCTCGATCTTAAGCCTACTACTTTTCATGGTTTGCCCTCCCTTTAGATTTTGGACGAAGAGGTTCTCGTGCTTGCAGCTCCTTTGCAATTCTCATTGGTTGGTTTCTTTCCCTCTCGGCATCTGAGTCTCAATTATATTCAAAAGTTCTTAGCACTTAAGCTTAATGGTGATTTCTCTGTAACTTTGTTGAATCATTCGCATATGCTGATTGAGTTAGTGAATGACCTAGACTATAAAAGAATTTTTTCTCATAGATCATACTTTGTTAGTAGTTGTTATATGAAGTTAACTAAATTGTCTCCTCTTTTAGATATTTGTGTGGAGTCCCTGTCATACCTATTTGAATTTTATCCCCAACTTGCGGCATCATTTTTTTCACCCCATATTCTTCATGACCTAGGTTCTTTATTTGGTCAACCGCTTAAAGATGGATCATGCGACCTATGTTGGTTCATATCCCTCTGTTGCACATGTTTTAGTTAAACTTGACATTATTAAATTTTTTTTGATAAAGTTTGAATTGGTCTTGAAAAAGTTTGGTTATGTTCAGCATGTTATGATGGATGATTTTCCACACTATTGTGATCAATGTAAATAGATTGGGAATTCAGCTGCTGAAATTTGTTCTCCTTCTTCATTTGTTCAGGAGATTAATTTGGATAAATATATTACTTCTTATGGGAATGTTAATACTACGATGAAAATTGTGGCTATTGTTGGATTTATGGATAATCTTATCCATAATATAACTCCTATTAATCCGATTGAGAACGTGGTTAATGGAGAGATTAGTGTTGAGGTTGCTTTGGATGTGGATAATAACATTGGTAACACTGGGGTTAGTGGTCATGTTGAGGATATAGCTTTTTCGTCGTCTGTTCATGTGTTAATAGCTCCTTCTTGTAGGATTAGGGACAGCGTTGCTGAGGCTTTTGAGCCTAACCCTTGCTTAGTTAATTTGGTAGATGGTTCTAATGTTGATGTCTATGATGATGAACTAGAGGTTTTTAATGATGTTGTCCCTTTGGAGCCTAGGGACCGAGAGGTTGTTAGCCCTATAGATGGGCTCGTGACTGTTGGAAGTGGTGAGGCTGGTAATGCTTTTGATACTCCCACTCATTTTAGTGCTTCTATTCCTGATGGTGTGATCCTGTGGCTAAGATTATTGAAGTGCCTCTTATTGGTGTTCCTATTTCTATTATCGCTTGTGATGATCTGTTAGCTCATCTTGCTTGTAAATCAATGGAGAGTGAGATGATGCATGGTGATGTGTTAGATGATGGCAATTCCTCAGCTAATTGGGAACCTAAGGAGGAAATTAATGTGCAAGGAGTGGATTCTCGGGATAAATTTGATTTAAATTTTATTCAAATTGCTGAGGATGACTTTTTCAAAAAAGTTGGCAAGTGTAGGCGTCAAAAATTCAAAAAGAAATGATTTTCTTTTTGGATTTTGACATTTTTTTTCTGCTATTGGTGTTTGTTTTGTTTGGACTGGTTTGCTTCTTTGGGTTGTTGTGATTGCATTGTGTTGTGCTCCCTGTTGTCTTTTGGGGTTTGTGGTTTTGGCCATTGTTTTGATAGCTGGGATGTTTTGATGGATTACTTTGGTCGATGTTGTTGTTCAAGTTGGTTGATATGTGGTTTATTCCTCTTGTGGGTGATTTTTATGATTTTATTGTTGTTGACAGTTGGATGGTGGTTATTATTATTTTTTTCCTTGCATGTGTTTTTTTGTGCTTTCTTGCAGGTGCTTCCTTTCAATTGAAGGGCTTCACGTCCAGTGGTTGTCTAATGCTTCATTCCTCCTTTTAGTGTTTTCCTTTTAGCTTTTTAAGTTTGGCTTTAATTTTGTAATAGGAAGAACTATCAACTCCTATGTTTTATTTCAAATGTTATTTTTTTAGCGAGCCTTTGGTTTTTTAAGGACTTATAATTTTTCCCTTAATCAAAGTGTAGGCCCCTTTGATTGTTTCAAAAAAAAAAAAGAAGATTTGGGCAGCACTCGAAATATCGCTTCCATCTTATTCAATTGTTAATGAAGGAGAAGAGCATGCACCAAAGTTCAGGGCTGCAATTTTGATAAATGCGATGAATTTTACTTATTATTATTCATTTTCTCATCAAAATGGAGTAAAATAAGATGTGGTAAAACTTGCACTTGAGATTATATCAGAAAAATTAAAGAATGAGGGTTCCCATAATATTAAAAATGATCCAACACTTTGCAAATTGATCCTTAATTAACGAGTATGGAGCTAAGGTGAAGAAAGATGGGTCAACATATACCACCACTCATTAAGATGAACTTCTTCCAATATTTATTATGACTATTACTTTCAATGAAAAAACTTATATTGGATTTGATGGAAAGAGCAAAAGGGAGGCAAAACAAAATACAACATGTTTTGTTATTGAATATATTTTAACAAATTCGAAATCAATTACTGTAATGACCTAAATTATAAAGAAAAAAGATAAACTTTTTAAAAATGATATTATTGAAGGAGCAGACGATTGTTGCACCCAATAAAAATTTAACTATTAGTCCAACAAGTCGGATTCCTTACACGTCATAGTTGGTGGATATTGTCCAGAGTAATCAAATGAATTATAATATTATGTCTAATTAATAAGCTATTCTTCCAAGAAAAAAGATATTGGGGAAAAATAAATCTAATTAATTCAAAAAAAAAGTTAATGAATAGACCTCTCTTGTTTGGCATAATTTTGGAGAGTTTATTCATCAATCTTTCATGCCATTGACCAT
Source organism: Dendrobium officinale (assembly GCA_019514585.1). Lineage (NCBI taxonomy): Eukaryota > Viridiplantae > Streptophyta > Magnoliopsida > Asparagales > Orchidaceae > Dendrobium > Dendrobium officinale. The sequence goes on from CM033687.1 coordinate 1,949,186, forward strand.
TGCACTCCATAGCGAGAGAGTGAGAAGGAGAGGAAGGATATTTGATATTGGTCTCCCTTCTGGAACGTATCAAAGTTAATGTATTATTGATATTTCCATAAAAAACTAGTTGATTCTCCGATGTAGTATTTTGGTTGCTTTTATTTCTTTAAAAAAAATTGTCAAGCACTTAACAATGATATGCTTAGTTGACTATAACATAGCATAACACATGTTAGTTCTACTAGGGTTTTTTACCTAATCATTCCCAACGTCGGTGTGCTTGCTCGTCGTCTAGTCTCGATTGAAGGAAAGTGCTCTTTATCTGCTAAATGCTTTTCTTATCTTTTCATTCGTTTTGGTTTTTTGTTTCTCTTTTGTCTTGCCTACTTCGCCTTCATGGATGACACCTAATCAAGTGAAACTATTTTATCCTGATTTTCTGGCTAGTAATCCTTATCCTAAGTCTATTCTTGATACCCTTTCGAGGGCTTTCTCTTATGTACCTTTTCCAGATTTTAAAATCTCTACTTTGTGGTTTGCCTTCATTATGAATTTATGAAGAGGAAATCTCAGCCATTGCTACTCCTTATATATTTTCTTGTTGAAAAGAAGTAGGACAAGATGTTGCAAAACTTGCACTTCAGATTATATTAGAAAAATTAAAGAATGAGGGTTTCTGTAATATTCATAAGACACATAAAAGTCATTTACAATAATATGCACAAAGATCCAAAATACCAATTCATATTATTCAACTATTAATAAAGGAGAATAGCATGCACCAAAGTTCTGGGATACAATTTTGATAAATGAGATGAGTTTTACTTCTCTTTATAAATTATCTAGTAAAAAAAAAGTAAAACAAGATGTTGCAAAACGTGTGCTTGAGATTATATTAAAAAAATTATTGAAAATGAGGGTTCCAATAATATTTAGAAGGATCCTGCACTTTGCAAATTGATCTTTAATGAGTATGGAGTTAATATGAAGAAAGATGGACCAATATATACCACCACTCAACAAGATAAACTTCTTCCAATATTTATTACGTCTATTACTTTCTATGGAAAAACTTATGTTAGATTTACTGGAAGTAGCAAACAGGAAGCATAATGAAATGCAACATGTTTTATTATTGAATTTGTTTTAGCAAATTCAAACACAGTTACTGTAATGACCTAAATTAAAAATAAAAAAAGATAGGCATTTTGAAAATGGTGTTATTAAAGGAGCATAGCTAATGACTGTTGCACATAATTGAAGTTTAACTTTTAGTCTAACAAGTCAGGTTTCTTATATGTCTTAGTTTGTGGATATTGCCCAAAGCAATCAAATGAATTATCATATTATGTCTAATCAACAAATAATTCTTTCAAGAAAAAAGAAAAAGAAATCAAGAAAAAAGAAAGTTGTTTAATTCAAAAAAAAAAGTTAATAAATAGACCTCTCTTATTTAGCATATTTTTGAAGAGTTTATTCGTCAATCTTTCATACCATTGGCCACTACAATTCATAGAGGTGAAGTAGGAAAGATCAAGGAGAAACAAAAATCCAACATATACCACCACTTAATAAGATGGACTTCTTCCAATATTTATTATGACTATTATTTTTAATGGAAAAGCTTATGCTGGATTTGATGGAAACATAAAAAAGGAGGTAGAACAAAATACAGCATGTTTTGTTATTGAATATATTTTAACAAATTCAAAATCAATTACTGTAATGACCTAAATTATAAAGAAAAAAGATAGACTTTTTAAAAATGGTATTATTGAAGGAGCAGAGCAAACGATTGTTGCACCCAATAAAAATTTAACTATTAATCCAACAAGTCGGGTTCCTTACACGTCATAATTGATGGATATTGTCCAGAGCAATCAAATGAATTATAATATTATGTCTCAATAAGCTATTCTTCCAAGGAAAAAGATATTGGAGAAAAACAAATCTAATTAATTCAAAAAAAAAAGTTAATGAATAGACCTCTCTTGTTTTGCATAATTTTGGAGAGTTTATTCCTCAATCTTTCATGTCATTGACCAGTGCACTTCATAGCGAGAGAGTGAGAAGGAGAGGAATGATATTTTGATGTTGGTCTCCCTTCTGGAAGGTATCAAAGTTAATGTATTATTGATATTTTCATCAAAAATTAGTTGATTCTCCGATGTAGTATTTTGGTTGCTTTTATTTCTTAAAAAAAAATATTCGGCAAGCACTTAACAATGATATGCTTAGTTGACTATAACATTGCATAACACATGTTAGTTATACTAGGGTTTTTTACCCTAATCATTCCGAACGCCGGTGTGCTTTCTCGTCGTCTAGTCTCGATTGAAGGAAAGTGCTCTTTATCTGCTAAATGCTTTTCTTATCTTTTCATTCGTTTTGGTGTTTTGTTTCTCCTTTGTCTTGCCTACTTCGCCTCCATGGATGACACCTAATTAAGTGAAACTATTTTATCCTGATTTTCTGGCTGGTAATCCTTATCCTAAGTCTATTCTTGATGCCCTTTCGAGGGCTTCTCTTCTGTGGCTTTTCCAGTTTTTAAAATCTCTACTTTGTGGTTTGCCTTCATTATGAATTTAAGAAGAGGAAATCTTAGCCATTGCTACTCCTTGTATATTTTCTTGTTGAAAAGAAGTAGAACAAGATGTTGCAAAATTTGCACTTGAGATTATATTAAAAAAATTAAAGAATGAGGGTTCCTATATTATTCATAAGACACATAAAAGTCATTTATAATAATATGCACAAAGATCCAAAATATCAATTCATATTATTCAACTATTAATAAAGGAGAAGAGCATGCACCAAAGTTATGGGATACAATTTTGATAAATGGGATGAGTTTTACTTCTCTTTATAAATTTTCTTGTCGAAAGAAAGTAAAGCAAGATGTTGCAAAACATGTGCTTGAGATTATATCAAAAAAAATTATAGAAATGAGGATTCCCGTAATATTTAGAAGGATCCGGCACTTTGCAAATTGATCCTTAATGAGTATGAAGTTAATATGACGAAAGATAGACCAATATATACCACCACTCAACAAGATAAATTTTTTCCAATATTTATTACGTCTATTAGTTTCTATGGAAAAACTTATGTTTGATTTACTAGAAGGAGCAAATGAGGCATAACGAAATGCAACATGTTTTATTATTGAATTTGTTTTAGCAAATTCAAACACAGTTACTGTAATGACCTAAATTAAAAATAAAGAAAAGATATGCATTTTGAAAATAGTGTTATTAAAGGAGCAGAGCTAATGACTGTTGCACCTAATTGAAGTTTAACTTTTAGTTTAACAAGTCAGGTTTCTTATATGTCTTAGTTTGTGAATATTGCCCAAAGCAATCAAATGAATTAACATATTATGTCTAATTAATAAATAATTCTTTCAAGAAAAAAAAAAAGAGATCAGGAAAAAAGAAAGCTGGTTAATTTAAAAAAGAAAATAGTTAATGAATAGACCTCTCTTGTTTAGCATATTTTTGGAGAGTTTATTCTTCAATCTTTCATGCCATTGGCCACTACAATTCATAGAGGTGAAGTAGGAAAGATCAAGGATAAACAAAAATCCAATATATACCATCACTCAATAAGATGGACTTCTTCCAATATTTATTATAACTATTGCTTTAAATTGAAAAATTTATGTTGGATTTGATGGAAAGAACAAAAAGGAGGCAGAACAAAATACAACATATTTTGTTATTGAATATATTTTAATAAATTCAAAATCAATTATTGTAATGACCCAAATTATAAAGAAAAAATATATACTTTTTAAAAATGGTATTATTAAAGGAGCAGATCAAACGATTGTTGCACCCAATAAAAATTTAACTATTAATCCAACAAGTCGGGTTCCTTACACGTCATAGTTGGTGGATATTGTCCAGCGCAATCAAATGAATTATAATATTATGTCTAATCAATAAGCTATTCTTGCAAGAAAAAAGATATTGGAGAAAAAGAAATCTAATTAATTCAAAAAAAAAAGGTTAATGAATAGACCTCTCTTATTTTGGCATAATTTTGGAGAGTTTATTCCTCAATCTTTCATGTCATTGACCAGTGCACTTCATAGCGAGAGAGTGAGAAGGAGAGGAAGGATATTTGATGTTGGTCTTCCTTCTAGAATGTATCAAAGTTAATGTATTATTGATATTTCCATAAAAAACTAGTTGATTCTCCGATGTAGTATTTTGGTTGCTTTTATTTCTTAAAAAAAAATTTGGCAATCACTTAACAATTATATGCTTAGTTTACTATAACATAGCATAACACATGTTAGTTCTATTAGGGTTTTTTATCCTAATCATTTCTAACACCGGTGTGCTTGCTTGTCGTCTAGTCTCGATTGAAGGAAAGTGCTCTTTATCGGCTAAATGCTTTTCTTATATTTTCATTCGTTTTGGTTTTTTGTTTCTCCTTTGTCTTGCCTACTTCGCCTCCATGGATGACACCTAATCAAGTGAAACTATTTTATCCTAGTTTTCTGGCTGGTAATCCTTATCCTAAGTCTATTCTTGATGCCCTTTCGAGGGCTTTCTCTTATGTGGCTTTTTCAGTTCTTAAAATCTCTACTTTGTGGTTTGCCTTCATTATGAATTTATGAAGAGGAAATCTTAGCCATTGCTACTCCTTGTATATTTTTTTGTTGAAAAGAATTAAAATAAGATGTTGCAAAACTTGTACTTGAGATTATATTAGAAAAATTAAAGAATGAGGGTTCATGTAATATTCATAAGACACATAAAAGTCATTTACAATAATATGCACAAAGATCCAAAATACCAATTCATATTATTCAACTATTAATGAAGGAGAAAAGCATGCACCAAAGTTCTGAGAAATAATTTTGATAAATGAGATGAGTTTTACTTCTCTTTATAATTTTTTTTGTCGAAAAAAAGTAAAACAAGATGTTACAAAACATGTGCTTGAGATTATATCAAAAAAATTATAGAAAATGAGGGTTCCTGTAATATTTAGAAGGATCCGGCACTTTGCAAATTGATCCTTAATGAGTATAGAGTTAATATGAAGAAAGATAGACCAATATATACCATCACTCAACAAGATGAACTTCTTCCAATATTTATTACGTCTATTACTTTCTATGGAAAACTTATGTTGGATTTACTAGAAGGAGCAAAAAGGAGGCATAATGAAATGCAAAATGTTTTATTATTGAATTTGTTTTAGCAAATGTTTTTTATTTTTTTTCTTGTATTTATTACTGAATATTTTAAGTCCCTGTATTAGTCACTGGGAACAACTTGTATTCATTTAACTTTATATATGTTGAAGTATTCATTTTGACATTGCTTATGTATTATTTAATAATAAAAAATGATTTTTTGAATTATATATTTTTTAATCAGTCTTGCCCTTTAGCAGCGGTTTTAACACCTGCTATAAATGTCGCTATATCATTCCTACAACAGCAGTTTTTAAACTGTTGCTAAAGCCTTTCTACAACAGCACTTTTAAAACCGCTGCTAAAACCTTACTAGCGATCGCAGATGTGGCGAATATGTAGCAGAATTTAAACCGCTGCAAATAATTTTGCAGGTGTTTAAATCGCTGCTGTAGGTTAGAAAAAGTGCTGCGAAAGCGTGATTTATTAGTGACCTAAATTAAAAATAAAAAAAAGATAGGCATTTTGAAAATGATGTTATTAAAGGAGCAGAGCTAATGACTGTTGAACCTAATGGAAGTTTAACTTTTAGTCTAACAAGTCAGGTTTCTTATATATCTTAGTTTATGAATATTGCCCAAAACAATCAAATGAATTATCATATTATGTCTAATCAACAAACAATTCTTTTAAGAAAAAAAGAAAAAGAGATCGGGAAAAAAGAAACCTGGTTAATTCAAAAAGAAAATAGTTAATGAATATACATATCTTGTTTAGCATATTTTTGGGGAGTTTATTCGTCAATCTTTCATGCCATCGGCCACTACAATTCATAGCGAGAGAGAAAGAGAAAGAGGGAAAGAATATTTCATGCTAGTCTCCCTTCTAGAAGAAATCAAAGTTAATATATTATTGATATTTGCATCTCAAACTAATTGATTATATGATGTAATATTTTGGTTGCTTTTTTTTTCTTTAACATAAAAAAAAAGATTGGGCAAGGACTTAAAATTTATATGCTTAGTTGACTATAGCATAACATAACTCATGACGACTCTGCTAGAGTTTTTTACCCTAGTCCTTCCCGACGCTGGTGTGCTTTCACGTTGTCTAGTCTTGATCGAAGAAAAGTACTCTCTCTCTGCTAAATGCTTTTCTTCCCTTTTCATTTGTTTTGGATTTTTGTTTCTCCTTGATCTTTCCTACTTCACCTCTATGGATGGCGGCTAATCAAGTGAAACTATTTTATCCTAGTTTTTTGGCTGGTAATCCTAATCCTAAGTCTATTCCTGATGCCCTTTTTAGGGCTGTCTCTTATGTGGATTTCTGGACCTTCAAATCTCTACTTTATATGGTTTGCCTTCGTTATGAAATTCTGAAGATGAAATCTCAGCCCTTACTGCTCCTTGTACATTTTCTCATCGAAAAAAAGTAGAACAAGATGTTGTAAAACTTGAACTTTAGATTATATTAGAAAATCAAAGAAAGAGGGTTCTCATAATATTTAGAAGGCACATAAAAGTCATTTGCAAGAATATATATAAAGATCTGGAATCCCGCTTCATCTTATTCAATTGTTAATGAAGGAGAAGAGCATGCACCAAAGTTCTCGGATACAAATTTGATAAATGGGACGAGTTTTACTTCTCGTTGTACATTTTATCGTTGAAAAAAAGTAGAACAAGATGTAGCAAAGCTTGCACTTCAAATTATATCAAAAAAATTAAAGAAATGATAATTCCCGTAATATTCAAAAGGATCCAGCACTTTGCAAATTGATCCTTATTGAGTATGGAGCTAAGATGAAAAAATACACGCTAACTTATACAATCACTCAATAAGATGGAATTCTTCCAATATTTATTACAACTATTACTTTCGATGAAAAAACTTATGTTAAATTTACTGGAAGGAGAAGAAAGGAGGCAGAATGAAATGTGGCTTATTTTGTTATTGAATCTATTTTAGCAAATTAAAACACAATTAATGTAATGACCCAGATTATAAAAAAAAGATAGGCATTTTAAAAATGGTGTTATTGAAGGAGTAGAGCTAATGACCATTGCACCTAATGGAAGTTTAACTACTAGTCCAATATGTTGGATTCCTTACACATCTTAGTTGATTAATATTGCCCAGAGCAATCAAATGAATTATCATATTTTGTCTAATAAAAAAGCCATTCTTTCAAGGAAAAAGAAAAAGAGATCAGGAAAAAAGAAAGCAGATTAATTCAAAAAGAAAATAACTAATGAATAAACCTCTCTTCTTTGACATAATTTTGGGAAGTTTATTCATCAATATTTCGTGCCATTTACCACTGCACTCCCAGTGAGAGAGAGAGAAAGAAAGGAAGAATATTTAATATTGGTCGCCTTTCTAAAAGATATCAAAGTTAATGTATTATTGATATTTACATCTCAAACTAGTTGATTCTCTGATGTAGTAGTTTGGTTACTTTTGTTTCTTTCAAAAAAGAAAAAAAATGGAAAGCACTTAACAATCATATGCTTAGTTGACTATATTATAACATAGCTCGTGTTAGTTATACTAGGACTTTTACCCATTGTTCCCAGCGTCGATGTGCCTGCTCGTCGTTTGGTCTCGATTGAAGTGCTCTCTCTCTCTCTCTCTCTCTACTAAATGTTTTTCTTTTCTTTCATTCATTTTGGTTTTTTGTTTCTCCTTGATCTTTCCTACTTCGCCTCCACGGATGGTGGCTAATAAAGTGAAACTATTTTATCTTAGTATTTTGGTTGGTAATCCTAATCCTAAGTCATTTATTGTTGCCCTTTCAGGGGTTACCTCTTATTTGGCTTTTTTGAACCTTAAATTCTCTACTCACCGTGGTTTGCCTTCGTTATGAATTTTTGTAGAGGAAATCTCAGCCCTTGCTGCTACTTGTACATTTTCTCGTCGAAAAGAAGTAGAACAAGATATTGCAAAACTTGAACTTAAGATTATGTTAGAAAAATTAAAAAAAGAGGGTTCTTGTAATATTCATAAGGCACATAAAAGTTGTTTGCAAGAATATGCTCAACGATCTGGAAGATCACTTCCATATTATTCAACTGTTAATGAAGGAGAAGAGCATGCACCAAAGTTTTAACCTACAATTTTGATAAAAAAGATAAGTTTTACTTCTCGTTGCACATTTTCTCGTAAAAAAAAAAAAGCAGAATAAGATGTTGCAAAACTTACACTTAAGATTATATAAAAAAAATTAAAGGCAAAGGGTTATCGTAATATTTAAAAGGATCCAACACTTTGCAAATTGATCCTTAATGAATATGGAGCTAAGATGAAGAAAGACAGGCTAACATATACCACCACTCAACAAGATGAACTTCTTCCAATATTTATTATGACTAATACTTTTGATGGAAAAACTTATGTTGGATTTCCTGAAATGAGCAAAGAGAAGGCAGAGCGAAATGCAGTCTATCTTGTCATTGAATCTGTTTTAGCAAATTCAAATACAATTATTATAATGTCCCAAATTATAAAGAAAAATTAAAAACATTTTGAAAATGTTGTTATTGAAGAGCAGAGCTAATGACTATTGTACCCAAAGGAAGTTTAACTACTAGTCCAACAAGTCAAGTTCCTTACACATCTTAGTTGGTGGATATTGTCAAGAGCAATCAAATGAATTGTCATATTATGTCTAATCAACAAGCTATTCTTACAAGGAAAAAAAAGAGATCGGGGAAAAAGAAAGATGATTAATTCAAAAAGAAAATAGTAAATGAATAGACCTTTCTTGTTTGGCATAATTTTGGGGAGTTTATTCTTCAATATTTATTGCCATTAGCAGTGCACTCTGTAGAGAGAGAGAGAGAGAGAGAGAGAGAGAGAGAGAGAGAGAGAGAGAGAGAGAGAGAGAGAGAGGAAGAATATTTGATGTTAGTATCCTTTCTTGAAGATATCAAAGTTAATGTAATATTGATATTTGCATTTCAAACTAGTTGATTTTTCGATGTAGTATTTTAATTGCTTTTATTTATTTCAAAATAAAAAATAAAAAATGGCTAGCACTGAACAATGATATGCTTAGTTGACTATAGCATATCATAGCTAGTGTCGACTATGCTATGGTTTTTTTCCCTAGTCGTTCCCAGTGTCGGTGTGCCTGCTGGTTGTCTTGTCTTAATAGAAGGAAAGTGATATCTCTCTTGTAATTATTTTTCTTCTCTTTTCATTCATTTGTGTTTTTTGTTTCTCCTTGATCTTGCCTACTTCGCCTCCATGTATGGAGGCTAATCAAGTAAAATTCTTTTATCCTAATTTTTTGGCTGGTAATCATAATCCTAAGTCTTTTCATGATGCACTTTCGGGGGTTGCCTCTTATGTGGATTTTTTGGACCTTAAAATCTATAATTTTCATGGTTTGCCTTCGTTATGAATTTTTTAGGATGAAATCTCCGCTCATGCTTGTCCCTTTACTTTTTCTTGTGTTTGAAAATTTCCTAATTGTAGGTCGCCAGTGGAAGTTGTTAGAAATTTTTTCTTTAATCTTAAACTTTTCGGTGAGTTTTTGATGACTTTGCTTGATGCTAAGCATGTACTAATGAAAATGATCAATGATATGGATTATTATATAGTTTTTTTGCTCATCGTTCATATTTTGTGAAGAATTGTTTCATGAAATTAATAAAATGGTCGCCAAAATTTGATATTTATGAAGAATCTCCCATTATCCCTATATGGGTTTCGTTCCCTCATATTCGTATGCATCTCTTTGCTCACTGCATCTTGCATAGCCTTGGGTCTCTTTTTGGTCAGCCCCTGTAATGGGATAATGCGACTTTAAATGGCTCTCGCCCTTCGATTGCCTATAATTGGGACTTCTTACTGCTTGATTCTTTGCCTCCAATGGATTGTCCTTCCATGGCAACTGGGTGGCAAACTTTGCTCTTAATTTTGCAGAAGCCTCCTGCCATTTCCTAAGTTTGACAGGCTGCATGACCTTCTTCAATTTCTCTAATTTTAGATTAATTTTCTTTTTCATGTTGCTTTGCAATCAGTCACTTATTTTGGTGAGTTTAACTTTGTAATATTTTGTTTTGGCCTCTTTTGGGTCTTTGTTCGTAATTCCTTTTTTCATTTAATGAAATTTGGGTGAGTTCAAAAAAAAAAAAAGATTTGGCTAGCACTTTCACATCTTAGTAAGCTAAACAAATTAATTTCATTTTGCTTGAGCAATGATAGATTAAGAGAAAAGTGTATCCAATTTGGTAAATAAGCAGACAAGCTACCAATATTTATGTTAGGAGGTATTCTCTTTAGACTTTTTCAATCTATTTGTGAATATAATTGATATCTTTTTAAATAAATTTAAAGATTTTTACAGATTGGCCAATGAATAATCTGATTATCTTATTGATGATGAGGATTTTTTATAAGATTTTGTTTAAATTTATCAATAAAAAAACATGGAAACATACATACATGAGCAGAACCCCATGTAACTCAGGGGGAAAAATTGCTCCCCTATAAAAAAAAAAGAAAAAAAGAAGGAGAGTAAAAAATTCTTTGTCCCCACCTAAAAAAATCACTCCCCCCCACCCCCCTAAAAAGCCCTTTTGTCCTAGTCCAATATTCTTTCCAAATCCCCCCCTTAAAAAGCCCATTTGCACTAATCCTAATGATGACAAGTATTAATATGCTATTGATCAGTACAAGTTCAAGTTCATGGCTCCCTGTCATTGATGTAGTCATCTTCTCCCTATGCATATATTCTCTATGTTTGAACTACTCTGAAAATGAGTAGTAATGAAGACTCTTTTTTTTCTATACAATAATTTTAGTTCAAAAATACATTCTCTGAAATATATGTATTTTTTTTCACATTTAATTCTAATATTTTTTTTTTCATACTTTTCATGACAATTTAATTACATTATTTTTTCTTCATTTTTCTTGCTTAACTTTTTTAAACAACTTTTCATAATATTATATAATTTTTTAATATTTAATTATTTTTGTACTAAAAAAATCCATATACACATAGAAAGTCAGCACGCATGGCATTATATACAGATCTGTACCTAAGTTTGCAAAAGGCAAAAGCAACCATCTCATATGTTGAGTGCCGTCAGAGGAAGATTTCCTCCAAAATAACTTAATATTTTTTTTATTGCTTAATTAATCCCACGCTTTGGTTAACAACTTTTTCTATTGCTCTTAATTATCTGATTAAAGCTTAACAAAAGTACATAAAAGCGATTAAAGTGGTTTGGTGGGTTTTGTCATATGATGGATGACTTTGTTAATGATGGGGCCTTACGTGCCTTTCATCGCATGCAAGAGTTGACGGCTTGTCGTTTGAGGATTGGCTGATCAATTTGCATTTTCTTCTTTTTGAGTTTGCTTTTGGCTGTGAAAAGATAAACCTACACAACTCTCCTTAGCCTATTGATTGAGAGCTTAGGCTTCCAACTAAGAGGTCTACGGTTCGAGTCTATGTGTATGCGTTGTGTGTGTGAGTTTGCCTTAAATGGCCTAAATGTCCCAAAAAAAAAAGATAAACCTATTTTGTCACATTTGCGAAGGTGATTTGACTAAGATGATGATAAAGATAATGGAGCACTTTGGCTGATTGTTGCTGGAGAGATTATTACGTACAGAAATTAAACACAGAGAACTGTCTGATTTTATCTCTATGAACAGTAAAAACACAACGATGAACAATAAAAAAGTAGAGATGAGCATTAACTGCGTTTTTACTGTATTTTTACTGTTTACAGAGACAAAACCAGACGGTTCTTCACGCCTAATCTCCACACATAATAATCTTTTCTTGTTGTTATAGTAAAATTTGATGCATGATTTTACATAAATTGATCAAATTAATTAAAAAAATGAAGTAGGTTTAGGATGGCAGGAGAATTTTAGCAAAAAATTCAATCTACTAGGCTCAAATAAGTTTTGGATTGGATGTGTAATCTATTTTTAGGTCTTTGATTTTTGAAAGCTGCACATCTCTAAAAGATACTCTATGAGATGTTATAAAGCGAAGAATGACACACATAGTGTACATGTGAATTTTAGAGTGATCAGTTATTACGCATATGTTTGATCGATGTATGATTTGTTGTGTGGAGTTTCATATACTGATAAGAGGAACAGAGGATGGAGTTGGCCGTGTTGAGTTCGTCTCAAGAATGAAAGAAAATGAAAAGAAAATATAATAAGGATGTGCACAATATGAAGAATTTAATCCAAAAGATGAAGTTTAAAGTAGGGTTACATTTAGTGTGAAAAATGAAGATTGAGCAAATCAATTTTTATGTGAAGAGGTTGGAAGCAATGGATGTAGTTCAAACTATAGGAACTAGTTCCCAAAAAGCTATTCTCCATTCCTTTTGAGATTTTACATACATAACATTTCAAACTATTTAAAATACACATACAACACTCAGAATTTGACGAGAGGAGAAAAGAAAGGCAATTATATATAAGAAAGGCAATTATATATACACAAGTTTATTTTAATCAAATCATGTAATTTCTCTCTAAATTTCTTTTTTTTAGCATATTTCTCTCTCTATTTTCACACATTCCTCTAATTCATTAAATCTCATGAATCAAATATTATGCTTTTGATATTATTCATGGACAAAATTGAATTCAACAAAATGTATATATGAATAAGAATAAATTTCTTGTGGAACCATTGGACTGCTATGAAAATATATCATTTCTTTCTTATGGCAATCTTATAAGTAAACCCATCTTAAATTTAATCTTAGCCAATCAAATGGATGAATCAAGTTATAAGCAAATTAATACATTTTTTAATAATTAATATCTTTATATTAGGTTTATTTATATTTATTTTTACATTGAGAGGTTAGATTCACATAAACATCCAACGAACAATAATTTTTTTTAAATTTCTATATATTATTATATCTTTGTGACAAAATTCTCGTAATTATTTTCGGACTTAAATATATCACCATTCAAAAATAGGAGCAAAACATATGACTAATAAAGCTAATTTGGTCAAACATGAATTAAACAAAAAAAAATTCATTTAATAAGAACTAAAATTTGAATTAAAAATTAGAAAGATAAGATTTCATTATTCAACTACTTAGCTTTAGAAACATTTAATGTTTACATAGATTGGTTCAAAGAGATGAATCCAATGAGATCAAATTCATATGAATCCAAATACAACCCTCAAAACTCTGATGAAGTATCCATAAATATCCTAAACCCTAAAAAATATATAAATAGATTGTATTTCTATATATATAAAAATATAGAGCATCTTAATATATAATCCACACCAAAAAGATCAGTAATTAAGCATGATAGTCTATAATTTATGCCGATAAAATCACTAAACACAATAATATGGCTTTATAAAAGAATAATAGAAATAAATCTTATTTAATAGACACATAATGATTAATGGATAAGAGCTTAATAAAAGTGTTTGGTGGGACTTTATTAATGATGGAGAGGTTAGGCATTCACTTTAGATCTGCTCAGGCTCTCAGCTGCTGTCGTTTGGAGATTGCTTGATGAATTCTCCATGCTGCCTTCACAGTTGGCTTTTATATGCGAAGATAAACAAACCTATCCTATCACATCTGAGAAGGTGACTTGATTGACCACTTTGCTTGTTGCGATATTGATGTGCTGTGCGGACGCTGAATGCAGACCGGGAAATGAATCGAAAGAAAGAGAGATTCACAGTTTGATCGGTTCTACCTCGATTCGAGGGTCGAATCGGATGACATAAAAAATAATATTATTATTATAAAAAATTAATAAAATTAACAAAATAATGAAATATAATAATCATATAATTTCATATAAATTATTATTAATTTATATTACATATTTAGTTTTAATTTATAAATATAAATTATTTAAAAGCTCATAATAAAAAATTATAAATATAATTAAACATTTTTATATAAAAGTATTTCATTTGGCAACATCTAAATATGTTAAAAAAATTTACCATAATATTTACAAAGTTTTTTAACATTATAATATTTATCAAATATGTTAAAAAATTTAATATTTACAAAGTTTTGTAAATATGTTAAAATTTACAAAGTTTTTTACATCATAATATTTACAAGCTTAAATATTTAGAAGCTGTTACTAAAAATAAATATAATTTTTACAAAGTTTTAACATCATAATATTTACAAGCTGTTAATAAATATTATGACTAGACATCTAAATATGTTAAAAAACTTTAAAAAATATTATTCAAATATAAAAAATAATTATTTCTTTAAAAAATATTATTCAAATATAAAAAATAATTAAATATTATGAATTAAAAAAATAAATATTACCAACTAAAAAAATTAATATTATTCATATTATAAAAACTAATTAAAAAAATTATTTAAAACAATATGTTGTATACAAAACTGTACAAAGCATAAAACTATGAAACTTAAGATGGGTTTTTGCTTTGTATAGTTTAGTCCCACATTGCTTGGGAGTTTACTTTTCAGAGTTTATATACCTTTTTACTTTTTCCCATCCCAAAAGCTCATTTGGAGAAATGAAAATATGAGGTTGTTCAAATTAAAATTTAATATTGTACTTAATATAAATTTAAAAGTTTTCTATTAATTGATTAAGATTAATATTTATTTAATATTAAATAATTTATTTAATTATTTATATTAAAAAAAATTGAACTGGCTGGTTTTAAGAAATTGAGACAAAACTAGCAAATTTGAAGCTAAGCCGGTTCTCAGGTTGAACCAAACCGGCTTTCAGACCGATTCACGGTTGAACCGGCCGATCCGGTTTTTAGAGCATTGGTTATACATCTGGATAACAATCAAAATGAGCCACGTGAGCCTCGGTATCGAGTTGGATTCCACTTCTTCACAAATTTGAAGCTTGTGTACTCGATGTGTGTGAATTTGCTTTAATTGACCTAAATATAAAAAAAATGCACAAATTTAAACAAATTGATCAAATTAATAAAAGATCAAATAAACTTAGAATGACATTAAAACTTTGTTGTAATTTCAATGCATCGCAAGAAATATTATTATAATGTCATAGTATTTTGGTATCTACAGACCAATATGTGTCTATAAATAACATCTAATTGTCTTTATGAACATATCTTTATTGCTCGCTTCAATTAACATCACAACTACTGATGTTCATGCATGCCATAACTTTGGCAACTCATCATTCTCTATTTTACTATAATTCTAAATGTAATATAAAAATGCTTAAGTGAGACTAATGGTTACTCTCTCAGCCTAATATAACCTCACAAAATATTTGTAGAGCTAAAATAATATATATTAATTAATTTAAATTGCTATTTACTATTCATAAAATAAATCTGATTAGGCATACCTTTACGCACATTTTTAGGTCTCATGTAATTCAATTGAAAAATGAATTGCACCATATTCAAATGGGAGACAATACCTTGCCCCAAATTAAAACGCTTGCTGACAACATAGTCGCAGTCGGCTCTCACATTGATTCAGAGAACATAATCTTATATATCCTAAATGACTTGCCATCCACCTACAACTCCTTCAAATCCTCTATTCACACATCTCTTCATCCCAAATAGATTATCCAATTTTTCACGCACGAACCAAGCATATTGAAATAGATTATCACTTTATCAGTGATCATATCAAATCTCAGGCGATTACGATTCAGCGCATTCATTCAGTGGATCAACCAGCCGATATTCTTACCAAATCATTATCAACCACTCAATTTCAAGCTCTCAGACACAAACCGACGATCCAATCCTTGGATCATCACTTTGAGGGGGCTATTAGCAGCAATCCACTTCACACAATAACCGAATTTAGGGTTTAGGGCATAATCTAAACACTTGCACCATCACCATGTGCACGGCTATAGTCATCACCTACAGCACATGTGTATAACAAATTTGTACTATCTAATACTCTATATATATACCACAACTCTTCTACTATACAGGATTGATGGAAAAAAAAAAATATTTTTAACTATTGTTTTTAACTTGCGCCTGAGTTGCTGCAGTTCCTCCACATCAGCATGGGCAGCCTGGAGCTGGCGGTGTAAATCGGCCAGCTTAATGGCATAGGCAGCTCTGGTTTCGTCCGAAGATTAATGAAAATGCACCACGTCTTAAAAATTGATCGCGCTTAATACCAAGCTCGGTATAGGACGAGAGAACTGTCACAGAATAATAGCTCCGTTCTACATCCCGATGAGCCATACCGAGCCGCAATACTGAGCCACAATGATGCTCAGTACCGCAGTATCAAGCCGTGTGAGTAGATATCCGGACAAGGTTTCACATTCGCACAGAATAATTTTTTCTTCTATCCTTCCGAATATATTATTACGTACGAAGTCAGGCACAAAATCACGTCCGAACCTAATAATCTCTCGCTCCCAATGCGTGCGCAGGTTAAAACCCACGGACATTATTTCCATAAAGCCAGTCCTATCAGATTAATCAACATGAATGAGAAAGCCAACACCGTCAAATTAATTATTAAACTCCCGTTCATACACAACTCTCCTTGGCCTATTGGTTGAAAGCTTAGGCTTCCAACTAAGAGGTCCAAAGTTCGAGTTCATGTGTATGCGTTGTGTGTGTGAGTTTGCCTTAAATGGTCTAAATGTCCAAAAAAAAAAACTCTCATTCATAATTAAAATAAAAAATTAAAAACAGATAAAAAAAATTCTTTGGTTTTTTATTCTTATTTTTTATTTTTTAGTTTTCAGGGTGTTTGCCGCTTCATCCAGCAAAATTCTGTTTCAGATAAGCGAGACGATACGTCCGGACCAATGACGACCACGTCAGCTCACACGCTCCACATGCAACTCGAGATTCGCATTCACGCGACGCGAGGCCGGGAAAAAAGGTCGAGCCATGCAGGGTAAAAGAACACGTGGCATCCGAAGCATGCGCGGCGGCTCGCAGTCCCATGTGCTGGGTCAAACACCGAGTTAAATGCGATGAGGACGCTTCCTTTCCCGCCTTCCCGGTCCCACACACGTCAATGTATTCTGTAGTGAGCGATCAGGCGTGAGGAGTACCTGTCCTTCTCGAACAGCGCACAGCGATTTTTGTGGCAGTAGATTCGACCCCATTTATTCGCGGCCGCGCCGTCAGAAAAAGGAAAAATGCTATTACCCTCGTCTCCCATAACACCAATTAGGCAAGGGATAAGCAAGATCAAAATTTGGCAGTAATCTGCTGAGTCCTTGCTTTCCAAACTCTGAAAAGATGTTCAAACAAGATCCCTTAAATTCATTGAACCAAGGAATTGGTTAGGCTAAGCAGACAGCTAAAATGGATTTATTATTCTATGCGGAGTGCGGAGTCCGAAGAGCGTTCGAAGATCAATAAAAATTACAACACATCACTTCCAAAATGTACCGTGCTCAGTACCGTTCAATATCAAGCGCTTAACCAGACAAGAACAGTCCGGTGCCCGCACAGAATAATAACTTGCTAAAATGAACTGATTGACTACAAGTGAGGATGACCTGGCCTTTTTTTCTTTATCAAAGTACCAAATATGAGAAACATCAATATGATTAAAGAGATTGAAACTTCAGGAAGAATCATGTCGCATACCTAGGGCTGCAAGCGAACCAAACGTTCGACGAACTACTCGTTGTTCGGTTCGATTAAAGCTCGTTCGTGATCGTTTAATTAACTAACAAACAAACTTGAACAATATTTTAAATACTCGATTCTTAAATAAACAAGCTTGAACACTAATGCGTTCAGCTCGTTTATGTTCGCGAACAACATCAGTTGATGTTCATGAACAAGCTCGATAAAAAGCTCGATTCGAGTTCGATTAAATATAAAAAACTTTAATTATACCATAATATAATATAATTATTTTTTATTAATAAATTTTAAAGTAACAAAATATTATAACATATGTTCATATAAATTAATCATATTTTTATTTTAAATATACAACTGCTTTTATTTTAGAAATTTCATTTCATGAACAAGAAATATTTCATATTTATCCATATTTGTTAGATTGTTTGTTTAGAATGTTCATGAACAAATTTAATGTTTGCTTGTTCAATAGATTGTTTGCGAGATATGTTCACGAACATAGCTCGTTTAAAGCTCAATAAGCACTAAACAAACGAACATGAACCAAACATGAACCAAACATGAACACCCTTAAATTAAACGAACCAAACATGAACACAAATAATAAAGCTCGAGTCAAACACGAACCAAACATGAACAAGCTAATGTTAAACAAACACAAACATGAACACTCACATACTCGGCTCGGCTCGGTTCGTTTGCAGCCCTACGCATACCTAAGGCATTTATGTAGAGATTATACATTTTTTTGAGATGTATAACAATAATCGATCTAATAATGTGTTGGGTCAGCTGCCCCACTTATCAAGATTTATTATTAATGTTACCAAACGATTTTCAGGATTTAGGCCCCTCGAGATTTCCGAAATCTGGATTTAGAGGATTGACAAAATCTTACTTAAATCAAATCCTTGATGCTACCAAACAGCCCCTAAGAAACACGACTATTATCTCAGCTCCAAAAAAATCTACTCTAACCTATTTGATTTTAGGTCTATCTCTGTGTAATAGTCATTGTTAAGATACTTGTTAACTTAGATATCATTTTCCTAATATCATTCATCTACTATCTTAAGCCATATTTATTGATGCTAGAGATATCTTAATAAAATAACCATCCTAGATTTTGATGTTATCTAAGACTGTAACACTATTTCTTCAAAGAAGATCTTCTGCATGAAAGCAAATCTCCATGAGACTTGATTATGGAAAACAAAATTATCCACTCCATTGATCAACTTAGAAAGACAATCTTCAATTAAGGACATTTATATGAACAATTATTTGGTTCGGTGAACGTACGCTCCTCTACGTTCGGCCACCAATATTTTAGCGACACGTAGCATTAAGAAAAGTCGCCGACCCGACCCGCCGTTTTTTGGGTTCTCGTACATGCATTTTTTTAATTCCTTTACAAACCGAACAACATCCCATCACTTTTTGGATATATTTCAAATATCTAGCAAATACCGAGTTGTACCTAGTTTTTTCTAGCAATACCGAGCAAATACCTAGCAATACCGAGCAAATACCTAGTAATACCGAGCAAATCCTGAGCAAATACTGAGTTGTACCGAGTTGTACGGAGTTGTACCTAGTTTTTTCTAGCAATACCGAGCAAATACCTAGCAATACCTAGCAAATCCCTAGCCATACCGAGCAAATCCTGAGCAAATACTGAGTTGTACCGAGTACCGAGTACCGAGTACCGAGTTTTTTTCTAGCAATACCGAGCAAATACTGAGTTGTACCGCCGAGCAAATCCCTAGCAATACCAAGCAAATCCTGAGCAAATACTGAGTTGTACCTAGATTTTTCTAGCAATACCGAGCAAATACCTAGCACTACCGAGCAAATCCCTAGCAATACCAAGCAACTCCTGAGCAAATACTGAGTTGTACCGAGTTGTACCTAGATTTTTCTAGCAATACCGAGCAAATACCTAGCACTACCGAGCAAATCCCTATCAATACCGAGCAAATCCTGAGCAAATACTGAGTTGTACCTAGTTTTTTCTAGCAAATCCTGAGCAAATCCCGAGCAAATCCTGAGCAAAAAAATAAAGCATTCCTGGGTTCCGCTCCGGGTCAAGTCGTCGGGCCGCGCGGTAAAGAGTAAGAACACGTGGCGATATGTTATTGGCGGCCGAACGTACCTCTACGTCAGGTCAGAGGACGTAATAATTGTTCCATTTATATACCTAAATTCATAAGAGGTAAATGATAATTACAACAAGAAGTTGCAGGCTGCAAAGGGCCCATTTCTCTTCTGGTGCCCCATGTCTGAGCGCACCCAGTCCTTAAGAAACCTGTAAAGAAAAAAGTGAGAAGGTAGCAATGGACATCTTTAGCAAAAATTTTAAAGCCAAATGCCCTTTTGAAAGCCATTGTAATATCATCAAGAAAAGCACTTTGATTTTACTTTGGAAGCAAACGCACAACAGCAAAAAGATGATCGGGCTTTAACAAAAGGCAAAAGTATGCATCAGAGTCCTCAAGGTAAGGATTTGGAAAATAAGGTGGTGACGTTTTTTTTTTTTCTGTTCTTTGAAAGAAAAATTTGCTCCATTTGATAGCAGTTTCATGGCGATGAGCTAACAGTAGAAAATATATGTTCAGGCTGCTAATTCATTGACTAAATCCAGAAATCTTAATTTGTTTTTATTAAAAAAATGCATTCTAAATCCCTGCGTAGCAATTTCATGCTGGTATTAACAGGTCCATTGGACCTGTCCAGCCGGTCCGACGAGATTGTCTTACGTGAGCAGAGGCGGAAACGTCCGCCTCTTGTATGCGCCCAACGCACGCCCAGTGCGTGAGCCATTTAGGAAGGATTTTTTAGGGAGTTAGGAGGAAAATTTCAATGTAGAGACTGTTTGGGGATTTCGTTTTGTTTTGTATGCATTAAATAGTTTGTTTTTCTAGGGTTATGGCAACTTGAATTTGGCTGAAATTTGAGATCTCTTATTTTCTTTGGGCTCTAGCGGCGTCTAGAGATTTGGGAGAGAAAGATCCTCCTCTCGAATAGAGAATAATTGTATCTTGTTTTATTTCTTCCGTTAGTTTGCTTTCTTCAATAAAAATTATTGTTTTGTCATTTTTTCCATTGAATTTGCGGAGAAAATTGTTGTTTTTGCCTCTATTGATAGGAATTACTTTAAATCTTTAAGAGTTTGAGTTTCCTATCAGAGATATACTATTCAGATTTTTAGCAAGGCTCAAAACTCTGTTACATTTTCAATATCACTTTCATTGTGAAAGTTTCAATTTCAATTATTCGAATGATTAATGTTACTTTAATTTAGGATAATTTTTAATATAAAATATTCAAGCACACACATTCAATTCATTAAAAGAAGATCATCAAAATAAGACCCAAGTTAGAACACAATTTCATAAGACTCAAGCAATTGAATTCTAATAAGAACTTTGAAGACTGTTTAAACAGTTACATTGAATTTTTATTAAAAACTATGAGTTTCGGCTGAAACTTTTATTTTTTGTCCAAAACTTCATCGAAACTACGAGTTTTTGGCCGAAACTCTCCAAACAGATGAAAAAAAAAAAAGTTTAACTAATTCAAATAATTTCAAATAAAATCACCGGCAGATAAAAGCCAAGGTTTTCAGGAAATTATGATGGCTTCAAGTAGCTATGGTTTTCCTCAATCATCAATAAGACTTGAATAAATCACATCAAGCACTGGACAGTAGTATTAAACAATACAATAATACCGTATATACAATAAGTCAATAACCCTATTTATTTATTTACTTAGGGAAAGATCCAGTTGATTTGTCCTATAAAATTGAATAAGCAATGCACAGATAAACAAATCCTTAATCATAGTAGTCCTTCAGCAAAACCAATCCAATAAATATAACAAAGAAAATGAAAGGAATAATAGTACTTGCCTTCATTTCTCAGTCAATCAGAATTCATAAGCTTAAACTCGCCACTTATATATGGTAGATCTGAGTTGGGATTTGAATGAATTTAATCACAAATTCATACAAACACTGTATAGGGAAATTTAAGAAAATTTAATATCAATGCCAGAAATTACATCGATTACTTGCAGCATTATCTTGTCCTCCCTCTTGCCAACCGGAATTCATTTAAGCCCAAGACTTTATTTACTGTCCAAATTCTGTAGAGGAGAATCAGGAATTAACTCCCTAATTTCTCCCCATATTCCCGTCAATCTCCTTACAGTTTTTTTCTTTTTTTAAAACTGTCTACATTACTTTGTTCCTCTTTGGGAAAAGATTGGGAATTTCAATCTGCTGTTGACTGGAATTTCCAAGGCCCATCTCAAATTTCTGTTCCCAAAATTCAGCGCCTTCAAGTTGGAAACAACTTCCAATTCTGTGCTAGCCGAATTAATCCAAGCTCTGTACGTTGGTTTTCTCCACCCAATCCTTCTCAAACTCCTCCCTCATGGAACTTTCTACCTATTAATACTACAGCCAAGGTTTTCCCACCCCTGCTCTCACGTCTCCAGCAATAAGAAGCCTAATAGTTGCTGTTTTTTACCACAGCAAATTGCTGTCCAGCAATTCCTGTTTTTCTCAAGAGAAAATCTGAGCTTCTTCTCAGGTTCTGGGCAAGAAATAAGAATTTCCTTTAGACTTTGGAGAAGAGATCCTTTCCTTAGCAAAGCCTCCTACCCGTTCTACATCAGTTTGGTATCAGAGCATGGACTCGGATCGACTTGGAAGGACTCTAGATTGGGTGGTAGGTCAAATAGGCACCATTAGTCAACATCTCAAGGAGAATCAAGCGGACTTAGCCGACTTCCACTGTCAAACAATCGAACGATTCGATAACCTAGTGCGAGGTAGAACTGACTCACCGCTTTACACACCTTCAAGATCTCCTTCATCAAAGGATAGAAAATGGGCACTAATAAACAAAGAAATAGTGGATAGAGTTGACAAATAGATGGAGGCCAATGAAGCCTTCAATTTCCCACTCACTGTGCAAATCAAAGAGAATTCTAAGGTGATCAAAGAAGAACATGAAGAAGAAGATGAATTGGTTGATTCAATTACAACTCCTACAGAAGCAAAGGTTTCTTCTGACCCCGTTAAAACTCCTACAACGGAGAAGGTTGATGAAGCTCTGGAAATGATATCCATAGAACTCAATATTGCTCCTGTCGCTTGTGAAGCCATCTATGAGAGTGAACAAGTTCCTGCAGGCGAAAAGAAGTGCAACAGTTTGGAAGGTGAGCCCTTGACTACGGTTAAGGAAATTAGCGAGCTAAAGTGCAACAAGGAAGTCGATCTTGTGGGCAACCGGGGTATTTTGAAAATCTTTGAAAATATGCCATTGGGTTTATTGTTTCCAAATAACAGTCCAGAGTTGTACATGAGCAATTGTGATGCTAACTCGACGGAGTCGAGTATTCTCCCACCTGGGGAGAATGATGCGGACATCGGCACGAAGATTTGGTGCATCTATCACATTAGGCGTCGTAAATCGATGACTATAATTTAAATTGTCATTTATGAGTTATTTTCTGAATTTTAGCTCTTATTTTATGTTATTTCCTGTTTTACTCCTATGTTAGTATATGTGAGTGTTGTGGCCCAAGAGGCAATTTTGTAATTTTGAGTTTTCTTATATTGTGGCTTATATATAGGGACTTAAGCTATTGTAATGAGAATGAAGAATTGATATTAAAAAATTGTGTTCAACAATTGTGCTCTTATGAGATGATGATAGTGAGATTTCTATGGAGAGGAATCAGAGTCTTCACCAGCCGCAGGATGGGTCCGAGCTCGTGAATTGAAGTCTCTTGGAGAAGGGCAAAGAATCACCTGTCAGTCTTTGGAAGAGTCCAAGGCTCGCGGTTTTTATCTTCTATATTGTTTTTTATCTCTTGTTTTTATTTTGTTCCTTCTTATTTCCTCTTCCCAATCCCCATTGCCAACCTTATTTTCCCCGTCCACCACAAATCGCCGGCTCCCTAATCTGGTCCCCCACCTTTTCCTCCTCCACTCCCACGGCATACTCCCCGAACCCGAACCCATGCCGCCGGCTCCACCTCATTAGCCGCCGACAGAACCTTCCTCTCCACCTTTTTTTTTTGGATTCCCTAATTTGGTTGAGTTAATTTAGGGATTGATTTGAATTTGAAATTATTCAAATTCAAATTTCAAATTCTTTTCTAATTTAGTTCATCTATTTTTGGAAAGTGCTTAATTGAAATCAATTTGAAATTTAAATTCAAAATCTGATTTATTATCTCACTTTCATAACTCCTAAATTCAAATCTAAGAGCCTTAAATCACCTCATTCAAAGCCCCCCTTATTTCATGCAAGCCGCCGGCCCCTTTATGAGCTAATTAGGAGTTATTTCCTAATTGCTTCATAACCTCTCTGTGGAAAAAGTTTCTATTTTAAATCCGATTTGAATTTCAAATTCAAAAGGGATTTAATAATTTCTTTCCTTAATTCCCTAACATTAATCAAATTCCGATAATTCCTTCTTAATTTAAATTCATTTGAATTCTAAATTCAATTGAATTTTAAATTCAAATCTGAGAGCTTTAAATCACCTCATTAAACCCCTCTTTTATTCTACTAAGCCACCGGCCCCTGTATGAATAAATGGAATTTATTTCCTAATTTCATACTAAGCCTCTTTGGGAAATAAGTCCTCCCTCTTGCCAACAACTGATGTAGAATAGATATCGGGTGGAGGGGGTCATTTGAAATTTGAATTTTAAACTAAATGGAAAAGGGAGGGAAGATGCACTTAATTAATTCATTAAATAGAGTTCCGTTTTTTTTTTTTGGAAGGAATTAATTAAAATATGAGAGAAATTGGGGGCCTTAATGGAGAAGCATTAATCAAGTAGAGAGAGGATATAGGAGAGAGGGGGTGGCGGGTAGAGAGAGAAGAGAGTTTAGGGAAAGAGAATTAAAGTGAGCCTTGATTGGAAACCGAAATTGAGGAAGATTAATTGTAATCAAATCCAATCAAAAATTTAATTGGACCTAATTTAAACAACTTTCCTAATTTAATTAATTTAAATCAAATCCAAATTTAGGAAACAAATTCAAATTCAAATTAATTTGAATTTTGAATTCAAATTTGTTACCAAATTAAGATGTATAAAATAGGAAGGCTTTGAATACAATATGAAATTATGGGAGGCTTCCTAATTAAGGATTATCAAAGAGGAAAGTATTTGAAATTCAAAAGGAGAATTGATTTCAAATAAAGACACTTTCCAAATTGATATGAGCTATTTTAGGAAGGTAATTAAGGGAGGTTTGAATTTTAAAATTCAAAATTCATGGAGGGAATTTGGAGAGGGGAGGGAGATGACCGGTTAGGCTTAGGAGGGGGATGGGAAACTTCGGTGGGGAAGAAGCCGACGAGTCTGGGTGGAGGGGATGAAGCTGGAGGGATTTGAGAGAGAATGGAGATGACGATTAGAAAAAAAAAAAGAATAAATAAAAACAAAAAAAACCGTGAGTCTCAGACTTTTCCAAATACTGACGGGTATTGCGTTACCTTTCACCAAGGGACTTCATCCACGAGCCCGGACACATCCTGCGGCTGGTGGGTATTTCATTACCCTCACATAGGGACTTTCACTCTCCTAAGAACTCCCATCTCTCTCAAGAACAAAGTGTAGGAACAATTTTTTTATTAATCTATCAATGTCTAATACAAGAGCAATGGCCTTTATATATAGGCTTTATAAAAAAATAAAAAATAACTTTGCACCTTGGGCTTACATAGGAGAAGACCCTTAAGTAAGGGTAAAAATGGAAAGTGCATAATTTAAATAAAAATTACAATTAAAAACTAAGATAACATGGAGTGATCTCGGCCGTCGATCTTCGTCTCTTCCTTTGATTAACGTCCACCGTCGGATGTCCGCATCATAAGCATTTTTATCAATTACAAGTTAAGTGCTGAATAAAATGCCGTCATCACGAATGAATGAACAAATATTCATAAAGCCGAATCGAAAATGTTAGGCTAAAACTAATGCTGACGAAGAGCTTATGGTAGAATGGCATTATTAGCCAGATTCATGTCAACGGGAGACTTCAGCTTTAAGAAAAGAAAAAGGAATCGGGGTTCATCTTTTACTTTTCTTTAGCCCAGAGGCTTTGCTTCTCCAACAGAAGCCAAAAAACCAACTATCAAAAAGTTCAACCTTTAGATCATTAAGGCTGTGATGTTGTTTTACGTTACTCAAGAGAGCAACTCATCAATTATCCTTTAAAAAAATTCTATCTAAAAATAAGTAAAATGATTAGAATCGCCCCCACTTCCAGCTGATAGTGGGGGTTTGAATAACTCCTCTAGAAGGACCTCCCTCCTCCCCACACACACCCCACCACCAATACCGCACCACAAAAAAAAAAAAAAAAAAAAAAAAAAAAAAAAAAAAAGAGAGAAAAAAAGAAAAATCTCTGCAGATGAGATTAATGGTGAAGCATCACCATGCGCTATACCAATGTAAGCTAAGCCATCAATCTCTGTGTTTATTCTCATCGGAAGCAGCGGATCAAACAAAGATTTGTGCACAGTTTATCTGCTTTTTTTCATCATCTTGTTTATTTTATTATATTTATAATAAAGAACATGCCTATAATGATAGTTGAGAGGGTTGTATTAATTTCCTACCTTTGCATTGGTTCATATGATTTGTCAGTTTCAAGTTTGATTTAGTTCAGATTAATTCCCACAAAAGATTGACAAGATTGTGGTTGTTTAAGGCTGTGAGAATAGGTGTTTAGCTTTGGCAATAGAAGGTTGGAATTTAATTTGGCTTTGGATTTTGACTTGTTGATTTGGGGGCCTGGGGCATTGGCTATTTGCCTCATACAATTTGTCCCTGTCCTGTTTTTGTATGGGTTAAGTTGAAGGCCCTTGTAAGTATCACTGTTGAGGTTCCTCATATGACCTCATCTTGATTTTTGTGGAGAATGTGAAGGTCGGTGCCATTTGGCTTCTAGTTGACTTTGATAAGAGGCGTTTTGAGGCTTTTAATTTCTATTAGATTGACAGGGGCCTTGCCAGTGCTATTCCTCCGCTTGGTTGCTACAGCATCTTGATTTTACGTTGGCACAATTAGATTTAGGATATAAAATTTATGTGATTCAAAATTAAATCTGAAATTAATTCTTATCTTTTTGTGATTAATTTAAATCTAAACTTAGTTGATCCTACATTAATCATATTTACTAGTTGGTGGATGAAGGGTCTATAAATATTTATTATGAGGCATATGCCTAGGAACTTTAATTTGAATAAAATTTCTCTTTGTTATCTATATGTGGTTTCTTAGAGTGCAATACAACTGTAATTAGAGGAAGTCATCTCCATATACTAAGGTGAGGTCTGGTCTTTCTTTCTTTAATATTTTTTTTCCTTATTCTAGTTTATCTAACCTAATTTAATTTAGGCAGTTTAGGATTCAGATCCTACACTCATTAGGATTTAACTGCCATTACTGATGGGCATTAGATCAAAGTTTAACAGAAAAGGTAATATAATAATATAAGGTAAAATAAAGCAGCTACTGCTTTTTTTCTCCTTATTTCACTATGCTCTACAACTGTTGTCATCTCTTGTTTATGGCTGATTTCAATTAAGTTTTCAAAGTAACAGGTTTCAAATATAACAATTTAAAGAATTTCTAAGAAATAAATGAGCGTGATGCACTAGAATCAATTGATATTCTACTACTAATATATGATATGCAATCAAAATCATTCATGTTTCTATATCAAAAGATCTTTAGCTTCTTGATGACTTAATGCATAGACACTAACCTGCATAAGCTGAGCTCCAACTCTTGACTGTTCCTCCTTTCAACTCAACAATAATCTAACACTAATAGACTTTACTACAAGAGGACTCCTCACTACATTCCTTGATGGAATAGATCTCAATCTCCAATTAAATTCGAGTCTGCCCTTTAAATGTAAATTCAGATCTCTTCTTGTTCAACAGGCGGAGAGTCCTTAACTTTATGTCCCACTTTACTTCGTTCATAGATCTGCCTCCCCTATACGTTTCTTCCATTTGCCTCTCATTCACTTACCACCTTTGTTAAACATCAGGCATACCATTCTCTACATGTATAACTAGCTTCACTGAAACAAAAAAGTCACAAATGTTCAATGAAATCAAGGGTTGCATGATATAATTCCTTAATCCTTTAAAGAATTCAGATGTGATGGTGAACTAAGATCACATCGAGTCAAAACAATAAATTCAGCATTACATTGCATCAAAGTTTTACTTGTGTCCAATGGTGGAGTCAGAAAATTTTCTTTAAAGGGACACAAATTGCCAATTTTAAAAATATTTTCAATATTTTTTATTTGGACTTCAGATTGACATCGACTACTTAAAAAAGTTAGAGTTATTAACATAAAAAAATATAATCAAGAACATCTGGTATAATTAAAAATAAATAAATACATTAAAAATTTATTTTTAATATTAAATTAAAATAATATATTACAAAAAAATAAAATGTGATTTTCGGAGGGGGGACACGTGCCCCCGTAGGCCCCCCCTTAAATCTGCCCCTGCTTGTGTCAACTTGATAAATGACTCTTACATTTGTTGCCTTAAGATTCCTATTAACCCAAACCACAAAATCATAACATTCAATTTCTTCTTAAGCTTTTCTTGTTATTATCACAATCAACATGTTCAACTTCTTCCTCTAACATCTCCCTAACAAAAAAAAAAAAGTGAGGTTACAAAATTCGGACTATTATTTCAGACTTCTATAAGAGTAATGTAAGGATGGATGTCAAAGTCAATTATTGAAGGTGATCGCTGTGACGAGGGTCACCAATATTGGTTAACATCGGGCTACAATAGTCAGTAAATTGAAGTTGGGTGATGAAGCTCATAGATATCGGCTGATATAAAGCAACGATAATCAGGAGATGACAATCTATATTGTGACGATAGACATCAACATCAATTTGCAGTTGGCGACAATAATCGAGTAACGATCATCATTAATGGTGAATGTTGGCCGCGAGCGAGCAGCGATTGTTAGTGATGATTGTCAGTGTCGATTGTCAGTGTTGATCAATGGGCACCACATTATGATTTATCAAATCCAAAAACTCTCTCCCACGCTAAACCCCTTCAGGTGTTGATAATCAGGAGATGACAATGACAATTATATGTGACCTAGAAAGTGTCCTTAGTTATGCTGTGTTGGAGGGAGAAGCTAAAATATGATAGTTGGACACTAAAAAGAGAAGTCTTAGGGGAAATTGATTCTATGATTTCATGAGCTGAATTTGTACGAGTTTTCATAGATTAGCTTGTGCCTCCTTCAGATTGGAGGAAAGAATGTGCAAACGACGCAACAGCTCTGCGGTAGGTTTATTCTAAGACAATTGACAATGAGAAGTTTTTTCTCCATTAGAAAAAGAGCTAGGTTCTAATCCTAATGACCAAACTGCATCTATTTCTATTGATCTTAATAAGAAAATGTTACACTTTGGTTGTGTGGATGTTGCTTCTCATTAAGTTGACTATGATTGTAATTCTGAGAACACCACTCAAAATTCAGGCATTAATGAAGCTATTAAGTGTAACTTAATGGATGTAAATCCTTCCTAAACTATCTCCATTTCAAATTCAAATCTACAGCAGGCTTCTTTGGCTACAAATTCTCTTTGAGTTCCGATTCTTCTCAGCGGAAAAAATGTTGTATTTATTGTTTGTGCGGTTGTTGCTTCTCATCAGGTAGAAAATGATTGCAATGCTGAAATTCCATTCAAAATTAAAATGTTAATGAAACAAGCAGTTAATTTAATGGATGCAGCTCCTTCCCAAACTATTTCCATTTGAAATTCAAACCTACAACAAGTTTCTTCAGTCACTAATTATCTATAATTATTGAATCTTTGGCTAAACCTGAAATTAAATATACTATTGTTGTCATCTTGCAAATGAAGCTGACAACTCATTCTCCTACTTCAAATTCAATCATTGAAATTGCTTCTGTAGCTCAATTTCATCCCACCTCCTAATTTTGAATTATGAAGCGTCCAACCAAGATTATGGGAAAACAAATGAATGTTGCTCCTTCCCAAACCGTTCCTATTTCAAATTTAAATTCACAAGTTCAGTCTGTTCAAAGTTCAATACTGGATTTGGATGCTTCATTAAGGAGCTTTTATTAGGCCATTCATTTTAGGAAGGCATATTATAAGCAAGGCATTAAGGCATTTCTTGACTCCAGTTAGCATACCTCAACGAAGCGTTTTTGAAAACTGATTTGGAGAAGAAATGCAATTTCAGAACAGCAACCAGTGCTTCCACATTCTAACCTGAAAGAACAAAGATAATAAAGAGAAATAGAGAAACCGGGATAGGAGAGGAAACCAGAATTCTCTATTACATGTGATGTGAAACATGTATGAAAACAAAAATTGCTTTGGGAAATTAATAATAATTTGAAAAAAAAAACTTTGCCAATTGTATATCTTATGTTTCACCAAGTTAGATTCCTGAATTTTCAATTAGAAGTTATGTAATAGCATATGGTTACAAACAAGATCAAAAGGATACTTGCAAATAACAACAAAATAAATAAGTAAAACTAATGGCAATGAATAACGAAATTCCACGGCTTAACAATTAGAAATGTTCACCGTGAGTTCCCTCACTCTCGCTCCTGAAAGTGGTGTTTAGCGGAGAAAGATTAAAAGTAATCCTAGTGATGCCACCACGAGACAAGTGACGCTTAAGGTATTGTTCACCGGAGAAGTAGCCGGAGGAGGGGAAGTTAATGGACGTCCGATGATTTTCCACTGTCCGGTTGGTCGTTGCTTTTCGATTGTCTCGGTGAGATGATAAAGTATACGATCTACGTAGTTTTCAACGGAAACTTCGAATTCCCAGTCGAGATCAAAGAAGGGTGATTGAAGGATGTCGATTTGTCCTTGAGAATTGTATGCAAATCTGTGGTCGAATTCAGGATCGGCCATTCATGGAGGCGACGTCGGCTTGAAGATAATCCTTGTATGTGTAAGGCTTAGAGGGGGAGAGAAGTGGAGGAGAAGATGAGAATTTCAGCTAGGGTCAGGAAGGTGGGGGGGGGGGGGGGTGGTGTTCTTTGGAATTAGTGAGGGAAGTGGAGATGAATAATTTTTGGAAAAAACTAAATATTACTTTCAGATTTTCTAGAGAGGGAAGGACTAATTTTGAAATTCAAAATTATCCCTAAATTGGGCTAATAGGGGGCAGCGGCTTAGGGGAATTAAGTGGGAGAATTTAATTAGGGATTGGGGTTTAATTGAAGAGAGAATAGGGGAGAGAGGGGGCCGACCATAAGAGGAGGGAGGATAGGTGTCTAGGTTCAATGTTTGTGGGCCCAAGGAGTTAAATAATGATTGGGATCAAATCTGAAATTATATTTTAGATTTGATTTAATTTGGGGAGGATTCCTAATTGGGTTTTAACAATAAGAAAAGTATTTGAAATTCAAAATTTAATTGAATTCAAATAAATAATATTTCCTAATTGCCATTGGGATATTTTAATAAAGTAATTAGGAGCCAATTGAATTTGAAAATTCCACTTAATGGTGAGGGTGGCCGGCGGCTAGGAGGGGTTATGGGAAATTCGGTGGTGGGAAGGGTGGAAGCCGGCGGTTGTGCTGGTAGGGGGGAGTTGCCAGCGGTTTGGAGGGGTGGTGGTGAGCCGACGGGATGGAGGAGGCAAGAGGGAGTCTAGGGAGGGGGCTTGGCCGACGGGTGGGGTGGGTTGCTGGAGGAGGAGGGGGTTGGGCCAGTGGTGGGGAAGGAAGAAAAGAAAAAAGAACAGGAAAACCAAGAGCTCACCCCCGAAGGGCTGTTGGTGTACTTCGCTTGAGCCTCTCCAAGGCTTCACCTCTCCTCTCAAGAGATCACAAACAAGAACTCAAAATCTAAAATTTTTATTAATTCATCATTAACCTCATACAATGCAAAAGACCTCTATATATAGATCTAAATAATAAAAGAAAAAGAAAGACTCAAATGCCCTCGGGGCTACAACAATAACTCACTACGCATATGGGTAAAATAGGGAAAACTAAAATGCAAAAATAATAAGCAATACATGAATACATCAAAAGTAAAGGCTCCAAATCATAGCTGTCGATCTACGATTCCTCTAATGATACACATGTTGAAATCTCTGGCTGATGTCCTCATCAGTATGCTTTTCAGTAAGCAATACAAACTATATATATAGAGAAGAGTAGAATATAATAATTATAGCATCAGAGTTTGTTATAAACTAAAGGTTATGATTAAGAGAAAGGTTGGAAATGAACGGTGAGGATGAAAGCTGCAGAAGTAGTTGTAAATATTGGAAGTGAGAGCAGCAGCTATCACTATCAATGATTCGGTTAACATGCCCCCGCAAGCTGATGGTATTGTAGAAACCGTAAGCTTGTCACGAAGAACTAAAAAACTAAAGCTTAGGAAGAGCTTTAGCTAAGATATATGCAATTTGATAATGGGATGCTATATTATCCACAATAAGCTCGCCAAACTTGATGCAATCTTGAATAAAATGATAATCCATCTTAATGTGTTTTGTTCGAGCATAAAAGATAGGATTATTAGCAAGAGCAAGAGCTGAAATATTATCACAATATAGAGGCATAGGTTATGACATAGAGAACTAAAACTCTTGTAACTAATGATGTAGACAAATAAGATCAACAACAGTTGTGGCTAAAGTGAGATATTCAGTTTTAGTTGAGGAACGAGCGATAGTAGACTGCTTCTTAACACACCAGGAAATAAGTGTGTTGCCAAGATAGGCACAATAACTTGTAGTTGATTTCTATCAAGTGGAACGCCCGCCAAATTCGAATTAGAATAAGGTCTCAAAGTAAAAGGGTCGAAAGAAGTAATAGACAACCCACAAGCATAAGTGCCTTGAGTATACCGAAGTAAATACTTGAGAGATTGATAATGTGTAAGTAAAGGCTTACGCATATGTGTTGACAAATTTTTTTGACATCAAACAAAATATTGGGTTGAGTAATAGTTAAATATTGAAGTGAGCCAACTAAATGCCAATAAAGTTCAGGATTTTCATATAAGGTAGCAATAGGCGTATCTTCGAATGCTTTTACAGGAAATGGAGTGATGACAAGCTTGCAATTTTCGAAACAAACAAGCGGAGGATGTCTTTAGCATACTTCGTTTGATGTAAATGCATGCCATTTGCTATTTGAACAGTCTGAATGCCTAAAACTTGAGTCAAAATTTCAAGGTTTCAATGCTAAAAATGTTGTTGAAGATTTGTTAGTAGAGCTGAAATCAGTGAGGTATTATTCCCAGTTAAAAGTATGTCATTAACGTATACTAAAAGAAAAATAAGATTTGATTGGTGATTGTAGATAAGCAATGAAGGATCATCAACGCTATGAAAAAACCCGAAAGTTGTCATGTCAGAAGTAAGCTTAGCTAACCATTGACGAGCTGCTTGTTTTAGTCCATATAAAGCTTTATTAAGTCGACAGACATAGTGTAGATATTGAGAATCATTAAAGCCTTGTGGCTATTAATATAACCGGTTTCATGCAAGTTTCCTTGTAAAAAGGTATTAGAAATATCTAGTTGGATGATAGGCCAACAACGATGAATAGTCATAGCAATGAAAATGCGAATTATAGGCATCTTAGCAACTGGACAAAAGATTTCTGTATAAATCAATGCCATATTCTTGAGTACAATCTTGAGCAACTAAACATGCTTTATAACGGGAAATAGAGTCATCTGAATTATGCTTGATCTTATATATCCATTTGCAGCCCAAAATATTTTGATTTAACGGGGGTGATACCAAAATCCAAGACTTTGAGATTGTAGAGCTTGAAACTCTTTTGGCATAGCTTCTCGCCAGCAAGCATGTTCAACCACAGTAGAGTAGCAAGTAGGGTCAGGGAGGCGAGATTTGACTATGTAAAGTAAAGATATGTTTCCGTTTTAGTGACCCTTTTTGGGATCTAGTCACCATGTGATGGTGACGTTGAGGAGAAGTAGCAATAGGGGGCAGCTCACCAGATGGGAATCAGAAACAACAGTTGGCTCGGTTTGGACAGATGAGCTGGAAGGAAGTTCAACATAATTTGAAAGTGGAGTGGCTGGAATTGTTGGAGTTCTAGAATTTGATGGAGTGGATTGCATAGTGAAAGATGGGCATGGTACGGGAGTTAAAGGAGGTATATAAGAAATTGGTAAGTAGGAGGAAAGAGTACAGATAGAATCAATAAATGGAAAGATATGTTCATGAAACTGAACATGTCTAGAAATGAAAATTTTATTGATTTTGAGATGATAGCAACGATATCCCTTATGTGATGAACTATAACCAAGACAAACACATGATGCTGATGTAGGATCAAATTTAATGGATGAGTACGGTGTAAGCCACGGATAACAAAGACATCCCAAAACTTTAAGATGTGAGTAAAGAAAAGGTCAATTATGTAACAAATGGTAAGGCGAGAGATTTTGTTGTCAGGGAAGGAAGACGATTAATCAAATAAGTTTATGCAAGAACAACATCAAACCAAAAGGATTGTGGTAGATGAGCATGAAGAAGTGTACGAGCTATTTCTATTACATGATGATGTTTGCGTTCAACAAGATCATTTTGTTCGGGTGTATGAGTAGGGGTGTCAATTCGAGTCAACGGGTCGGGTTCGGGTCGAACCCGACTTGACCCGACTGTAAACGGGTTAACCCTAACCCGACCCGATTTTGCAAACGGGTTAGGTTTGTCAACCCGGACCCGACCCTTGCGGATTACCGGGTTGACAAGACCCGACCCGCGAACATCTGCGGAGCGGGAGGGACGAAGGCTACGCGCCTGCGGAGCAGAGCGGGTCTGCCGAGTGCGGCAACGGCAGCTGAAGCGCCGGCCGGCTGTGCGGGCTCGACGCGGGGTGCTTGGACCGACGAGCGACGTGGGACGCCTGGACCAACAGGTGTGGCTATGCGGCCTATGACGCGTACACGACCTGTGACGTGGACGGCGGACTCCAACTCACGCGAACGCGACGTCGGGTCGACACAATTCAAGCGGACGGCGGACTCCAACTCACGACGTCGGCGGACTCCAACTCACGCAGACGGCGGACTCCAACTGCGCGGGATGACTTCCGGGTCAATTCGGGTCGACTTGCGGGTTAGCGGGTCAACCCGAACCTGACCCATTTTTTCAAACGGGTCGGAAATCTGAACCCAAACCAGACCAGTTACACAAACGGGATGACCCAAACCCGGATTTTTCCGGGTCGGGTCAAAAATTGACACCCCTATGTATGAGGACAACTATATTATGAATGATACCAGCTTTAGCTAAAAAATTATTGAAGATAGTACAAGAGTATTTACCCCCTCCATCTGAGTGAAATTTTTTTCAGCAAATTGTTTTTCCACCATTGTCTTAAAAAATAAAAATTTAGAAAAAATTTCAGATTTATGTTTTAGTGGGTACAACCAACAATAGTGTGAAGCATCAAGAAATAGCACATAATATAGATATGCATTTGATGAAGGCACCGATGAAGGGCCCCATACATCAGATAAGACAAGTTCAAAAGGAGAGTTAAATCTTGAAGTACAAATAGAAAAAGGCTTTCTATGACTCTTTGCTATTTGACAATAATCACAAATTACAGAAGTAGGAGAAATACATAAAGAGGTAACTCGTTTGGCTATAGTGGATAATATTGCCTGATGAGGGTGGCCTAAACGACAATGCCAAAGATTGGTGGAGTTCTAGGTAGAGACGAAAGCAGCAGCAACAATTTCGGAAGTCGGGTAGAACGGCAAATAAGCTAGAATAGGATAAAGGTCATCACGGGAAGGGCCTAATAGAATCAATT
This sequence comes from Dendrobium officinale, assembly GCA_019514585.1. Taxonomy (NCBI): domain Eukaryota; kingdom Viridiplantae; phylum Streptophyta; class Magnoliopsida; order Asparagales; family Orchidaceae; genus Dendrobium; species Dendrobium officinale. The sequence goes on from CM033687.1 coordinate 1,984,847, forward strand.
GATTTATCTTCAAGTCCTTGATATTATAATCATGCGAAGTAAAAGAAATAGAACCAGAGTTATTAGCAGTTAAACAATGAGCATAAAGTAGATTGTGGAAAATTTGTGAAACATGAAGAAGAGGAGTTAAAGCAAACTTATGGTGAGGTGTTGACAAGAGGCCTTTAACCAGTACGAGAAATGGGAAGAGATTGTCCATTGCCAACTACGATTTGGTGATATGTTGAATAAGGCTGAGGAGAAACTAAATTATTTAAATCACTGGTTAAATGGGAACTGGCTCCAGAGTCTAAAAACCAATCAACAGACTGAGAATGAGGACTAGAATCAACAGTTTCAACAAGCAAAGCAGAGGACAGGTTGTTGTTATAACTCAGATTAGTGTGATGCCAGCATTTTAAGAACTGGGTGACCAAAACTATCCTAGCTTGAGTAGATCGACTACCCCTGGTAGTAGGCGAAAACTATCGCCCTGAAGAATTAGAAGGATACGAGAGGGTACAACACCCTCTGTTGATTCAAACGAATGGCGGATGAGATGAACCATGACCACGAGAAGCTGTTAAGGCCACTAAGGAATCAGAAATTTGAACCGATTGAAGTTCTCTGGCAGCTTCATTTGCTATATTTGTTTCCTCACTGCACAACAATAAGTAGAAATCGTCCAAACTCAGGGGTTAAAGAGTAGTTCCAATTGTTGTCTTGAATGACTGATAGGAAGAAGGAAGGCCATTAAGAGTATATAATAGATGTCTTCTGGATCCAGAACACATCCTACGGCTGTTATAATATTAACTTTCAATTTAATTTCAGATAACATAGCTATATAGTTTTGTTATGCATTGATATATGATGTAACTCATTCTTTAACTGAATTATGCGAGAACGATTAGTAGATTGCAGCCTTTTCTCAATAGTACTCCTTATTTCAGCACAGGAATCCAAATTCAAGATGCATGGCAGCAGTGATGGAGTCACTATGGAGAATAATGCAGCTGCCACATTTTGATCAATAAGTATCCAAGTGGAATAAAGGTAATTAAGAATGACTTCTCTAATTGTAGAACTTAGTTATCGAGGAGGGAGAGAAACTATGCCAATCAAATACCCTTAAAAGCCATTTTGCTCGAAACACCTTAAGGACTTGAGACCGCCAGGTAAGATGGTTCTCCGATGTTAGTTGAACAGTAATAACAATTTTAATGCTGGACATTAAGAACTTAAGCTGTCGTGGAATTGATAGACTGCCAGCCAAAGGAGTAACCTCCATATTACTACTCATAGAAGTCTCTGAAGCCATGGTTTTGCCAAACAAAAGTCGGATCTTTGAAGCAGTAAAACCGTGAAGCTTATGCATGCTCTGATACCATGAAAATTGATTTGGGGAAGAAATGCAATTTCAGAACAACAAACATTGCTTCCACATTCTAACCTGAAAGAACAAAGATAATAAAGAGAAACAAAGAAACATGGATAGGACAGGAAATCAGAATTCTCTATTACATACTTTTCACTAAATAGTACAAACTATATATATTGAGAAGAGGAGAATATAATAATCATCAGTGCTTGTTATAAACTAAAGATTATGATTAAGAGAAAGGCAGGAAATAAACGGTGAGGATGAAAGCTGCAGAAGTAGTGGCAAACATAGAAAGTGAGGGCAGCAGCTATCACTGTCATGATTCGTTTTTTTATTATGTTAACAATTTTAAGGAAATTGAAAATTGAATTTAATTCTCCCTCTCATTTGCATGCGAATTCAAAATTTATATTGGTGCTTAAATTGAATGTTTGAAACGCTCTGATTAAATATAAGCCTTTGTAAATACTTTTTGGTATCCTTGACAAAACTTAGAGGGACAAAAAACTCTGAGAATTATGAAATAGAACAAGGTAATTCATTTAGGACTTGAACTTAATAAGACAAATCCTTTTGAACATGAAGAAGAAAACTATAAAACTGCTTATGTCAGGATAAAATTTAGGGCTACATCTAGTTCTAGTGTCTCTATGATTTCCCCTCCAAATCCTAATATAGATTGCACAACAAAGGCTTTTATATTCGAGCTCTAATTCATAAATTTGTTTATGTAGCTCTAATTGGATCATCCGATAATGGAATCAATGGCTTCTCTTTAAAGAAATTCTTATATCCATGATGAACTTTTTAAATATATTTTAGTGAATCATTTTTATTTATGGAATTGATGGACTTCTTCTAATTTAAAATAATGAGTTTCCTTTTTATTTCTTAGAATCGTTATAATTGTGGACAATTTTGGCCTTGAAGATCATCCAAGAATAATCTCTTTCATCGGTTTTCCTGGCTTATAATGATTTTCTTTGGCCTTCTATGAAAATATATTCAATTGTTTGTATCTTTTGAAGGAGGCCTTTCTTTCTTGATGATAGTTATGACTACAAGTTGGAACTCATACTATTTAGTGTGAGATGGTATTTTAGTTTGTGCTTCATCAACTTCTCTTTCTTTTTTGGTTTTCTCAACCAAGGAAGGGAGAGATTCTTTCATAAAGATAATGTTGGAGTTTATGAATTCTTATTAACTTCTTTTATAGCATGTGCCCTTCAGGCATTGTTTAAAAAAGGTGCTTCAAGAGCGCACCTCAAGAAATGTCTCAAACTAAGCAACACAAAAAAAAATGCTTGAGGGCTTGCACCTTTTTTTAGACAAGGCGTAGTGTCTCAATTAGTTAATGTTAAATATTTATAATAATGTATTATATAGCTAATATATCATATATTATATTATACTTAAAATGTCTTATTTTATATATATTATATATTTCATTAGGTCAGACAGCCCCCATTCAACTCTAGATTTAGTTCGGGCATCTCATCTATGTGTGGTTGTAAGGTTGGTTGAGTGATGGTCGTGGTCGAGCGAGTCATGGTCGAGTGAGAGGTTCCGAGTTCATCTTTCAAAATGTGTGAGTGCAAAAGCAGAGAGGAGAGATTAGTCTACATGTTGATCAAGAGTCTCATTTTTTGAGAACTTTTTTCTTTTTCTTATTATGCAATTTTGTAGTTTGTCTTAATGATAAACTAAATAAATATGCTGATGGTGAATATCATATTTATGAATTATTCTTTATTTTATGAGCTTTTTTTTCCATGCTTATGCCTTGATCAGCCTCAAAGCCTACACCTTAAGGCAAAACCTCTTAGTTCTACATTTCTCCTTCTTAAGCCTTGCTTTTAGGAAATTATGTTGTTTTGCTTTGTAGCTATATTTAGTTCAATAGATTTTTTCTTCCTCGTCTACTTTTTAATGATAAAAGAGCTTGCACTTGGCTTTTTCAAAAAGGGGAAATCTTTTTTTTTTCAAAGCACAACAATGAACCTTTTTTTGAATAATTGTTATAAACATCCCAACGGGATTGAAAAAAAGAGATATGTTTGATGTAGATCTTTAATAACATCCTATTATGATTAGGAGACTTTTGTTCACCAAAGAAGGTTGCACCTATTATATGGAGCTCCTGCTAGTATAGTTTTTGGGTATGGGTTGTTGTATGCAATATAACCCGTCTTAGAAACTCTATAATACAATAGAGGCCAATTAACCACTAAAGGCCCACCCTCCCCTTAGTTCACTCCACAGCAGATTCTGATATTGTTCATGCATTCCATTAAAAAAAACCATTCATTAAAATAAAAACCCAAAAATCAAGTTATTATTTGTTTAACTTGGTACAGTGCACTCTCATCTGGTTGCGACAATTTTTCATTTTCCAACCTGATTTTATGGTGATGCTGGGGGGTTGGTCCCATCCTGACACTTTTATGTTTTGTTTTATTTTGTTTTGGCTCTCTTGATTACCTTATAGGTTTTCTTTGTTACTTGTAGTTTTCTTTCATTAATTTACGTTTTAGATATCTTGAATCTATTGTTCAGAGTGATGGTGAAATAGATGGAGATATTATCAGCAGAATTCAAGTTGGATGGTTAAAGTAGAGGAATGCATCGGGCTTGTTGTGCGATAGAAAAGTCCCCCTTAAACTTAAGGGAAAATTCTATAAGATGGTGGTGAGACCTGCAATGCTTTATGGTGTCGACCGTTGGCCATTAAAAGAGAAGCATAATACTAAGTTAAGTGTTGCAGAGATGATGATGCTTAGGTGGATGAGTGGCTTTACCCTTATAGATAGGATACAAAATGAGCATATATGTGAAAAGGTTGGAGTTGCTCCAGTGGAAGATAAGATTAGAGAGAGTCGACTTAGATGGTTTGGTCACATTAAACAGATGCATTCCGATGACCCGATTAGGAAAGTTGAGGTATTAGATTTGACTTATGTTAAGAAAGGCAGAGGTAGACCTAAAAAACTTGGTTAGAAAATATTAGAAATAATCTTTCTTTATTAGATTTAAATGAGAATTTAACTTTTAACAGGACATAATGACGAAAAAGGATTAATGTAGCCGACTCCATGTAGTAGGCCAAAGAATTGATGTTGTTGTTGTAATATACAAGCTTTACCTCAAAATTTCCCAAAAAAAAATACACACACCAAAAATAATAATTACATTTTCTTCTTACATCATCATTAAGAAACTAAAGTTGAATTTGAAAAGGAGACGCAAATTTAGTCCTTTATTTTTATAATTTACGTCTAAATAATTAAGGGAAAAACTAAAATTGTCATAAAAGCTGCAAAATGTGATGCGATATGTTAGGTCTACTTGCAGTCTGACTGCAGGGAGCTACTATGATTGTGTGGCACTCAAGCCTGCTAACTTGTCACGATGGTGAAACCGCAACTGGCAACTCATCAGCTATCCTTTCTTTTTCTATTCTGACATCACCCACTACTAGCAGAAGCCAGAAATCTTTGATTTTCCTAGCATGTGAATCCATTTCTGTTTCTATAATTCTTTCTTTTTTGTGGGGGAAATTATTTCTATAATTCAAATATATACAGATATATATTATATATTATCCACAGACAGAAAAATAAACTAGATGAACTTCGACCAGTCTGCGCTCGAGCATAATACAGTATTAAATATAGAACATATTACTAAATTACACGACTAAGCTAAATAGCAAAACATGGTCTAAGAACGAAGAATAAATACAAATTACTTGCAAAGCTTAATAAAAGAAGCTAAAATTCCAGACTAAGACTGTATAAAGTATAAACAGGAAAGAACAATTACAGTGTGGAATTATCATGGAAATGAACGCATGAAAAATCGACAGGATTCATTCAGGAAGATTCCCCAAAATAAATTGCGCATAACCTCAACAAAGTAAGAACTCCTCCTAAGAATATTACAAGACAATGTCCATTCTCAGAGATTAAACGCGGAACAGTGATTAAAATAAGCGTTTAGGGCAAATTTTTGCTTGGCAAGAATATTAAATGACGAGTTAATTCAGATCTATGCTTAATATACAAGTAAGATGACTTACAGCCCGCATGTTTTGACTCGAGAGTTAAGACAAACGTAAATTGGCTTATCAAGCATCTTAAGCCGTCAAACAGTGTTAGGGCAAAACGCCAGAATATTAAGCTTGATGAGGGCCTGCAGAGTTCTATCCTTTTTTCCATGATCGCGTTGGCGAGCCTTCCTTCGCCTTTTCCCTTTACGCGTGCAGCAGCATTATCGTCTCCGTCACCGGGGCGGTCGCCGCCGCGGCTGGGAAATTCCATTTAGGCGATTATTTACTATAGGATTCCGCAATAGGCGCGTCGCTGCCGTACCATAACTATAAAGTTTTGGACGCTAATTGGATAACTAAAAGATCTCCAAATCTTATATGATTATATAATCAAATCAAGCATTTTTAAAGGGTAATTAAAAGATATTTAAATCTTATATATTATAATCAAATTGAGTCTTGCTCAAACAAACCAAATAAGTCTAAGATTGCTTAAAAATTAAGGCACATAAATATTAAAAAACACTTATATGATATTTGTAAGCATTAATATTATATATTTTTATGCAACTTATATTGAAATATTTTTTCCCTAATGATATGTGGATAATTCAAGATGATATAGACTTCATTTGGGGATAATTTTTTACTATTTTTAAAGCATTTTTTTAGTAAAAAATATACAATTAATTTTTTGTGACATTTAAAATATAAAGTAAATTAATATAATTCCTGAAATCTTATTAATAATAATTGATAAATATATAATGAATTTTTTAACTAGTTGTCTTACTATAAAAGAATTAAAAGGCCAGCTAATGCACTCTAATTAATGTATTTAATTTAATATTTTATTTATTCAAACCATAAAGATTTTTTTTTATATGTGCATCTTTTATTATCCATCCCAAGCAAGGGCACCCCCAACCGAATGTCAAATATGTGTATGGCGTTGTTCGGTCGCTCCAGCCGAATGTCAAATCTTTCGCTATTTGCTTGCGGGTGAACAGTGACCCGCTATATGTGTTTTTTTAATTTGAAAAATTAGTTACTAATTTTAAAATTTTAAGTATGAGAAAGAATATACTATGAATATTCTCTTTTTAGTGTTAGGAAATGGAATTTTGTATAGACAAGTTACTGCACATTGATGTATTACGACATTTTGAAGTGAAAAATAATTTTTTTCCGTTGGAGATGCCCTAAGCTGTGTAAATCTATATTTTAATATTTTATATATCTACCACATATATAAGCTCTTCTGATCACCTCTTCAATATAAATATTTCTCAACTACCTTATCAATTTTTATTGCACACAATCACATCATATTCTTATTTCTGTAATACTCATCATGATTATCCATAGCTTATCACCCAAAGCTTTAATATTTTATCGTATTGTCAGTCTACTTATAATCTTGTTATATTTATCTTTATTTTTTTTAATTTTATCCTCTTATATTCAACATAATCTTAGATTAAATTTGACCTAAATACTCTAGAAATTAAAGAATATTCTGTGTTGCATCTTTTATCTCTTTCATTTAGTGTATTTAATTGTGAAAAGCACATGGCTTTAGCTCTCATATGTTAGACAATGATAATGATATTATGATAGAAAAAAAATAACTGTCTAATTTGAAAATGGTAATTTAGAAATGAATATGATCTCATGAATTGTAAAAGTGATCAAATACAAAATTTCATGCCTTCACATCAAAAATTTAGGCTTCGTTTGGGACGGTTTTTTTACTGTTTTCTAAAACAGTAAGAAAGCCATTCCAAACGAAGCCTTAGACTTCGGTTGGGGCAGCTTTCTTACTGCTTCATAAAGCAGTTTTTTAGTACAAAAAAATTAATTTTTTACTAGAAAGATGCTTTAAGAAGCAGTAAAAAAACTGTTCTAAACGAAACCTTAATTATGTAATTCCTATATGATACCACCGGCATCATTTAGGCCACCTCTAAACAAGTCCTCCATTGCCAATAACTAACAAAAGCAACTGTGAGTTAAATTCTCTAAACTTCCATTCATTGGCATGAGAAGTAAAATGTGGAAGAAGAAGAAGATGATGATGATCCTTCCATGCAGTCAATAGCCTTCTTTTTACAGAGCTTTGAAGCTGGATGGTTTGATTTTCAGAGAGGTTAGGTTAAATTTTAGGGTTGATAGGTAGCAATTTATAGAGTTCTATCCGTGATAGCAAATTTACAAAGATATTACATAGAAATTGCAAAGAAGAATTTTGTCATTATTTTTATAAGATTTTTCCATGTTATTCCATAAACGTTATGGATTAAATAATACTCATAAAAAATAATCACATGAAAAAAAAAAGAAGAAGAAATTTTAATGTCAAGCCAGAGGTAAAAAACAACTTGGGTTCTCTTCTCTCCGGATAGATTTCCATTATTTAAGTGAAATAATGGCAATGATTGACCAATTTAACTGGCTTTTAAAGCCTTTTATTTCACTGTCAACAGTTTACTATGAATTAAAACTGCAGATCCACTTGAATTAGTTGATCTATGTTCAGAGTGCTGTGCTGTGGTCCCTTAACATATCAATGTTCATATCTCAAATCCAAAGGCTCATAACTTTTAAGTGGCCAAACTGGCCAACAACACCTGACTGGTTGCCTGAACCGTCATCAAGAAGACCAACCAAACTATTCCACCATTCTTTTTCTAAAAATTAATACTGCATTGTTTCAGTTCAGCCAATTCATGTGCTTCTTCTGCTCCTTTTCTTGCAGACAATTTCTCTTCACTGTTTACCCAATGTCTTGATGCCGTGACACTTGATAATCTTTTGATAGGTGATTCTCGCGTTCTTCTCTGTGAGGTTAAGTAGAAAAACGTTAATTTGTGTTGATCAAATTAAATATTTTTATTTTGTTCTGTGGAACATTTCACAGTCTATAGCTTAGAAATTTGAGTTACCTTCATAGGTAAGTTCAAGTTATGTTGAAGTTTTATTTATATAGATGCTCAATTGATTAGTAATGATGTTGTTGTTGCATATTTTACTATGCGTACAACAATAAAAAAAACCATTAAGTTTTTGTATCTCATTGTATTGAATCCTTTTTCTTGATTGTGTCCTGTTAAGAGTCAAAATTCTCATTTAAATCTAATAAAAATATTATTTCTAATATTTTCTAACAACTCTTCTTATATATACTTATAATTATTATTTGAAAGAGCATAAGCATTTATTATATTAATAATATTAGCATTAACAATAATCCTTAAAAGTAATTATAATTCTATCTACAATTTTATTAATATTTATCATATTCTTCTTCAAATTCTTATATATACTCACACATACTATATTTTTTTTAATATGATTTTTACCTGAATGCTATAAAATTTAACATCCCTAAACAATCAATTTTCTTAGTCCTTCTCTCAAGTCCATCTAGTTTCCTAAAAAAACATAGAATATTTTTCTTTTTTATGATTCAGTAATATATATTGATTTTTCATTAATTTGCTTGTAAGAAAACTATTATTCCAAGTTCTTATCATTAATTCTATATTCATAGGCTAGCTTCTTTGCCCACATTCATCCGTGATGTGGGAAACCCTTGCTTATTGTAATATTTATACTCAGGTGTCAGTGCAGCGGCTGTTACCCACTTCTCACTGTATTCAGGCTATATAACGTGTCGCTTCCCAGGGACATACTCTATTGTTAACAAAATTGTATTAAAGGATTCAATGTTATTGATTATTCAATAAGTTTTACGCTTGCTATCGACTAACTAACATTACCCTTCACTTTTCTCAATCAAGCCTTGGAACCTGAAATGGTTAATAAAAAAATATTACAAAAGAATTTCCATAACATCAATTTTTTAACATACCAAACTTACACATGCACACACATATTTATTAATATCTGTTCTGAAAAGAATCAAGAAGTTAAGATTGACATTAAGGTCTATAAATCCGTGCTCGTGACAATTTAATGAAGAAACCACTTCTGAGGTTGTAATACCAGGTAAATCCTGCTAGGAATTATTTCTCCACAGGTTACGCCAAATTGTTGTTGTAACAGAATATTTGTGGAGGTATAAAATATATAATCTAAATTTATATATATACAGATAGTTGAAATGATATAGTATATGTAACCACGTTTTTTGGTATTAAAAAATTTCACTTTGATCAAACTAAAATTTAATCATCCCAATAAAAATAAAGAAAATATAAAAATAACAATTAAAAACTGGGATATTATGGGCGGAAATGTAATCATTACTCCCTAAAAAGGATAAAAGCATAACTTAGTGATATTGAATGTGTGTGGCCCAGAAAAGTGTGGCGTTGATACGATATAGAGTGTAATTTTGAATTATAAAAATACTTAAGGCTCTATCTCCTCTAATACAATGCTTAGATTTTTTTGATATAAAATAATAAAACCCAACGTAATATACTCATGTATATATATTGAATCAAGTAATAATATGAATATAGCAGAGTGTGTTAAAACCCCATAGTGAAATATTCTTTTCAACAATCAATTATTACTTTTTACTCTAATTGTAAAATTTTCTATTAAAATAAAATTGCTTGTTAGTGAAAATTCAAATCACTGAATAAAAATAGTTAAATAATTGATACAATATGTAAATAAAGTCTTTTAGACTGATAAATGTAAATTGCATATCTTTTCTTATAAAAAAGTTCTTATTTGTTAATATGATTCATGCATATGCCATCTCTAGATTTCCTATCAAGTTTGTAGGGATGAAAAGGATATATGCTGACCTCCTACCAATTATAATCATCTTCTTAATAACCATATCATATTAATTTTACGTCTTATGTCTAAGTATGCAAATATATTATTTTACAATATTTTTTTTATTGTTCTTGCATTCCCCTTTGAGGCTATACATCACACCTAGATTTTAACTACATATTATGATCACTATATGTGCATTAAATAAATATGTGGGATAATATTGAAAATATCTTATAACTTTAAATGCACAAGAATTTTCATTAGTACTTAATATTAGGGGTGTCAATTTTCGGGTCACGGGTCTGGGTTCGGGTCGAAACCCGGAACTGACCTGGGTGTCAATCGAGTTGACCCTAACCCGACCCGGGTAGGCCAAACGGGTCGAAAACACGGGACTCGGACCCGACCCGTCGGGTTGACCCGACCCGACACGGGACGTGAATGCTGGGCCGTACGCAGGGCGCCCGAGAGAACTTGAGCAAGGCGGGCAGGGCGGGCAGGAGTGCGAGGCAGACTCGGACGCACCGGCAGGGCGGGTGTTCGGCGGGCGCGGGCGCTCGGCGGGCTGTGTGCGGATGGGATCTAGCAGGGGTAGCTAGTGGAGTGCGATTCGCGAGCAGGCACGACTGCTTGCGACTTGCGGGACATCTGTGTGGCGCGGGCACTGTCCGGGCAGCGCCGGGCAGGCATGCAGGGCAGCGTCGGGCATCTCATTCTAAACGGGTTTTCGGGGTTGACCCGCCAAACCATCGGGTTAACCCGAACCCGAACCCGACCCGTTTTTTTTCAAACGGGTTGAATCCGAAAACCCGAACCGCGACCCGTTTTGAAATCGTATTTATTTGTCGGGTCCAACCCGATTTTCCGGGTCGGGATTTTCGTGTCGTTGTCAAATATTAACACACCTACTTAATATGTTCTATACACCATCAATCCAAATATTAGAGAATATAGTTAGGCATAGAAGAAAAAGATAAGTAAACTCATTTTCCATTAAAAAATATAGAATAACGAATGATACAAGCGAATAAATATCACCAGAAAGGATCAATGTATCTTTTATTACACTCCTTCCTTAATATATGGAGTTACTCAAACTTGGAACATGTACTAAATCCCTCTAATAATTGTATCAAGTGCTCTAAATTTCTTTAGTTTTCACCGCTAAGAGAAATTCATAGTACGAGTACTCTGAATTGTACTAAAATTAAACAAAGTGACTAAACTTTCTTACAAATATTACACAATGACCATTTAAGGAAAACATAAAGCACACAACTAACACTACGATGCTTGAAAGGTCGATGTATGTTGCACTGTTATTTTGGTTCGCGCCTTCAACGCTCCTAATGTGAATCAATTACATCTTATGAACAGTAGCAATCGTTTCGCTTGATAGGTCGTGTCCTTTGGAAGTGGCAACTGCTAGCGTTGCGGTGCTACTCTTTTGAATGCTGCGGCGTTCGGGAATGACAATTTAGGGGGGTTGTGGCACTTGAAGACAGATAGCATGATGCTGCAAAGTTGACACAATATTAATATAAAAGTACATTTAAAAATATATTAACATGATTTTAAAAAAATAAAACCTTTTATAAATGCATAAATTTATATTTACATTTTTTTTATGGTAAGTGATTCTTTATTATTTTTCTCTTAAGTTTGTCATTATTTTTACCAATAAACAACAAATATTCAAATTCTTTTGAAGAAAACAATTGTATTACTCCTTTATATCTCTTTCGTTTAAATATATATTCAACAATTAAGAAGAAATTTTTTATTGACAAAACGAACAATTTGAGTTACAAAAAATATTTAAAGAATTATGTCATTAATTAGGATGAATTGCTCTAAAAATACATGATTGATCACATTTTATTTTATTAATCCATTGATTTCTTTTAGTCTAAGTCTTCGTATGGGACGACTTTTTTATTGTTTCTTAAAATAGCTTTTAGTATAAAAATTTAAATTTTTGTACTAAAAATTGTTTTAAGAAACAGTAAAAAATTAGACCCAAACGAAAACTAAATCTAAGCTTTCTTACTGCTTCTTAAAGCAGCTTTCTAGTTCAAAAACAAAAAAAATTTGAATTAAAAAGTTGATTTAAGAAGCAGTAAGAAAGCCGTCCCAAATGAAACTAAAGTTATAAATCTACTTTGCTATTATTTTGAATGAATTATTAAGATGATTAACAATAATTAGACGTTGAATTAACTATTAAAAATATTTAATTAATAAATAAAAATAATATTTGTTCAAATGCTGGACTAGTAATAAATAATTTGTTGTCAATGTCATATTGACCGAAATTGTATAAAGATAAAACAACACTTTTATATCACTTAAAAAATATTGTCGGATATTCCATCAATGCCCTCCGAATTTTCCTTATAAAAAAATATTATAAAAACGGCAGCTGAACTATTTCGCATCTAATGCTTTTACAAGAATGACTTACCCGTGCAGATATCAAAATTTAATGCAAAGGTTTACTCTCCAGTCTCCATCATGAGAGGATTCATATATATATATATATATATATATATAATATTTATTTATATATAATATTTTAATGTCTTAATCATATTAAGATGAAGGTTATAAAATCTGGACCGGACAACGAACCGGAAGAAGGAAAGTTTCATGATTCGACCAAACTGTCGAACCGGATGATATAATAAATAATAATATTATTAAAAGTAATAAAATTAACATAATAATAATGACAATTTAATCTTAAAAATTTTATTATTTTAAGAATTTTGAGACTAAAAAATAAATAAAATTCAGACATATATAATATATAATATATTACATAATTTTAAAATTAAATATAAAAAATGATTATATTTATGTTTATATATTTAAATATAAATAATGACTAATTTTAAATTTAAATATAAACATCTTCAATCTATATTTAATAAAAATTTAGTTTATATGTAAATACAAAAATTAATATAAATAATTGCTTTATGTTATATATTCAAGCATAATTTATATATATATATATATATATATATATATTATAAAAATATATTTATAAAGTCATACAATATTATTTTTTAAGATTCTTTATTTTTCTATCATTTAATTTCACATTTAGAAAAAAATTTAGAACTTTAAAAATTATAAATAATTATTTTTATTTGAATAATTATAAATATATAATTATTTATAAATTTAAGAATTTAAAAAAAATTTATGATGATTTTTTATTTGAATATTCTACAAAAAAAATTTCCAACAAATTCTCATTCAATTAAGTCTCATGCACACATTGTTGAAAGTTGAAACAAATAACTACTAGTTGTTTAGTCTCACATCACTTAGGAGTTTTATGTTGTGTTGTTTATATATCTTTTCTTATTTCCATGAGTTAGAAGCTTACATGGTATTTCCATGAGTTTAGAAGCTTACATGGTATTTTGGCATCATGTGAGCAAGATTCTTTATATTTAATTTAATTAATATATATAGAATACAATTAATTTTTTTTGAATTATATGGTTAAATAAAATATATGATATTAAAAATAATTTAATATTTAATTAAACAGTTTATATTAAATTAAAATATTTAAATATATTATTAGTTGAACCGGCCGGTTTTTAAGAAATGGGACCGGTTCAATGGTCGGTCGGTTGAACCGCCGTTTCAAAGAACTCGGTTTTGACCGGTTCGCTGCTAGACTGGTTCTTCATTGTTGAGCAGAGATCAGTGATAGAGAAATAAAGGGACCTGAGCCATGGGTATGGGGGTTGGTTGACGACCGTGATCGGTGCGATAATTGTCACAACTTGTTGTTATGGTGGACAACGGTGTGAATGTTGGACACATGTTATGACTGTGGCAACCATGCGATGCTTCATATGATAGCGATTTAGCTAGGGGTGGGGGTATTTCCGATAGTAGGTGGTGGTTGGGCGGTTGGTTCAATAAAGGCAAACTGGTTGGTGCTTTGATAGTTGTGGTTAGGCGATTGTCCGACAGCGGTTCCAACTGTTTGTGCTATAGCGAAGCTATTAGATTTTTTACAATCTCTAAGCTTCTCAAATTTGGAAGCCCATGTCCAAGCTCAAGCATCGAACTTTTTCTTCATTATAAAGCAGTGAGGTTCCGAGAAACATGCCGTTGTAATATATGGAGAAATTCTATAAACATCTAAAGTAGTCCGTATTGATTTCGTTAATCTAGTGGATTTGTTTTGGCATTTAAGTATTTATTGCTATAGAATTGGAGTCCACTTAGGCTCGCGAGATTTCTCTCCTTAAGTTGCGTCGATTTGACTAATAAAATAACCAAATACCAAAGAACATTTGAATCACATTCAATTAATATTCTAGAAGATTCAATATTTTTGTGTTTTAAGTATTGTGATTTTAGACTCTCATTTCAAGTTACTACAGTTGGACAACTTTGATGTGTATTCTTGGAGTCTCATCTGATATCAAGTCAATATTAAGTTAAACTAAAAATTAAAGTTCACTAGTAGATCATGAATTTAAATTTAGATGTTTTCCAATACCCAATAATTAATATGTATCATAGATATGTACACACACCCTAAAATAATATCATCTAAAACAATGCCCTACCAATATCTCCTCGTTTTATATGCTCCAAGAACCTCTGCAAATACAATGGAATAGTAAAGACAAATTAATTCACCCACTATCTACAATCCCTAACCGCCACTCAATCAACCAAAAGAGTCCCACATGTCTAAAATGAAACGAAGTAATATCATTTTCCATTGCTCATCTTTACCTTCACAAATATGAACCAAAATCAATACAAAAGAAATGCAGGTCTAAATCTTTTCAAATTTTTATCATCTAATGACATCACATTAGAAATGTCACGACACAAATTTTTTTCTTTTAACTCAAACCCTATACAAAGCTGTACTATCCACCTGTTTACACTTCCTTTCAACTAGGATATGCAAGTCATATAAGGGGCTCCGAACATGCTAGAGGGAAGAACAACTCAAGATGGAAATCCCAACACCACGTCGGCCCACCAGCAGCATCGAACCTATGACAAAAAACTCTAGGACCGGGTTCTGGCTCAACTCCTTGGACCCATAATCAGAAAAAAAACCAGTCAAAAACAGGGGATGCCCTCACTGTGACGCTGCCTTAAGAAAAGACCCATTAAGCGGCAACAATTGCTTTATTGTTAAGCACTGGCAAAGGCCCCAGTAAAGGGTTAGTGGCCTAGAAACCAAGCCCTTAAGCATATAGAATTTAGAGGCGCCTTTCAAAAAGAAAGGAAACGCAATCAGCAAAGCATGAGAGTTTTGCGCTGATGAAATGTTCATATAAGCATTCTGTTTACCTTTTACCTAACATTCTCTTTGCTAACGTTTGGGACAACTTAACTAAGCACAAAGCAATTAGTGTTCTTGATGCTCTATGACACAATTTTCTAAGCTGCGGATTTTTTGTGAGATTGTGGGTGAACCGCCATAGCCCCTATGATCAGCGATCAAGTTGCTCCGATTTTAGCTACATTCGACCAAGCTAAATAGCCCCTGGTCGAGGATCGAATCTCGTCTTCATATGCCACATTTAGCTCATTTTATCACTACTTATATCTAACTAATTACAATTTATTTTCTTGAATAATCCATAAAAAAATCTAGTCCCACCTCTTTCCTATGAGAGATTTATTTCTATAGCGAGACCAACGGACGGTAAAACGTTTCCCATCCGGTTACGCTCGTGTACCAACGCGCGGTACTTTTTGTGCTGACATAGCGCATTTTTATTAATCTCTGGCACATCCAGACTCCGCACAGAATAATAAATCCTTTCCTATGACTTCATCTATTGGTAAAGTGTCATTGATTTAACTGTGATAAAAACTAAAAGGAATAAATTGTACAAAAACATGCCTAGGGGTGCTTGAGAGCTGAAACTTCCAGGGAATTCACTTTCCAACAAACAAATATCAATGACCATTGCTTAATATGCTATTGTCAATATTCTAAATTTTGATTAGAACATAGGCACTATTTTAGCGAATCAAGCAAAGACAATAGAATGAGCAGAACCGATTTACCAATATATAATCTTCATACAACAAATAACAAGACTGGATAAAAGAATTGCTGTGATATATACTGAAGAAAAAATTATTTCAGATGTAATACGAGTAATATTGTGGAAAATCAAGTTAACACCTCACATTTATGACACAGTATGAATTATTGTAGAACTGTTCATAAATATGATCCTGAATAAATAATGATATAAGACAACTAATTAGTCAGAATACAACCTGGTATGATTTTGCGTGTTAGTCTCTTCTTTTACTCTGCAAGTTTGAACGGGTCCATAACGATTTAAAAAAAATGCTATCTTTGTAATGTTTTTCACAAAACAAAAGGACAATAAATGGCC